>RJWT010000198.1:11056-82644 GCA_004365215.1 Cuniculus paca | reverse complement strand
TTTTTTTTTTCTGGCTCCCTGTCACATAGGGCATTATTCTCTCTCCTTTGACTTTCAGACTATGAATTTTCTTTCTAGCTAAATGTGTTTCTTGCATAGAGCATATTGATGGATCCTGTCTCCTGATCCACTATGCCTCTTTTTCTTTCTCTTAGTGCCTTGAGGCCCTCTTGCATTGTATTGTCTCTGCCATGCAATTTTCCTGCCATTGGCTCCCTATTTTTCCTCTCCATTCAGTCGACTGGCCCCACTTGATGGTCCCCCTCTGACATTGTTCCTGAGACCGTGGTCATTTTTCTCTCTCTCTAAAATGTCCTTTGGTAATCTTTGTAGGGTTGGTTTGGTGGTCATGAATTCCTTGAGTTGTTCTTTGTCATGGAAGTATCTTGTTTCTCCATTAATTTTGAAGGAAACTTTTGCAGGGTACATCAGTCTGGGTTGGGAGTTGTTTTCTTTCAGGACTTGCATTACTTCACTCCAGCCTCTTCTTGACTTGATGGTTTGTGTTGAGAAGTCTGCTGTGATTTTGATGGGTTTTCCTTTATGGGTGATCTGTTTCTTTTCTCTAACAGCTTTTAATATTCTGTTCTTGAGTTGAATTTCTGTGATCTTCATGATTATATGTCTGGGTGTAGATTTGTTTTGGTTACGGCTAGCTGGAGTTCTGTATACCTCACTTATTTGAATGTGATATTCTTTTTTATGCTCGGGAAGTTTTGATTAATTATATCTGTAAATAAAGTCCTGATGTCATTTGTCTTAACACACCTGCTTCTTCACTCACATTTTTAATTCTTAAATTATTCATCTTTGAGTTGTCCACCAGCTGTTGAATTGTTACTTCCTGAGACCTTGTTATTTTTAAGAGATCTTTCCTTTCACAGTCATAGGCTGCAATCCTGTCTGCAAGCTTTGAAAGTTTTCTTTAGTTTCCTTCATGTCAACATGGCAGCTATCAAATGAATGTTTAATTTTCTGGATATCTCTTTGAATCTGTTTCATACATTCTAAATCTCTCTTATGCTGTTCATTCATGTTTTCCCTCATTTTCCTATGCTCCTCTATTTTTTTGTCTGTGTCTTCTTTAGAGATGTTTAGTATGTCGTTTATTATGGTTTTCATTTCTTGTTTTACCTGGGATAGAATTTCTGTTCTAATTTCTCTTATAGCTTCCTGAAGTTGTTTCTTCACTTCAATTGAGAGCACTTCAGACATTTCAGGTGTGCAATTCTCGATCTCCATGTTTTCCTTTCGTGGAATTGCGCCGCTTGGGTTGGACGCCAGAGATTGCCCTCTCCCTTTTCGTCTTGGCATATTCTTGATTTCTTCCACCTCTGGGTAGTGTGGTCCCAGGCACCCAAGCACTGGCCACAACTTCTCTGAAGCTAGGCTGTTTGTCTTTTCTAGCCAGTGCTGGCTACGTATATCTGATGTTGGGTGCCTATGTCTCTGCACTGATCTGGGGACCGAGCCACCCAGGGTTTGCACGGGAGCAGACCTGGTCAGGCCCTGCCAATCTAAGCTGTTTAGCGATATTGTCTGAAATGTGCATGGGAGCAGATCTCCAACCAATCAGCTTCTGCGGGTCCGCCCACAACCTGGTGCTGACGCCAGAAGTAGTTAGCAGTCTTGGCCCCGGGCGGGCGTAACCTGCGTGGCTCCAAGATGGGGCCTGGCCAATCAGTCTCTCCCGTGGGGTGGGGGTGGGGTGGAATTCCAAGCACTCACCAGCAGCCAGTGCAGACCTTTGCATCTGCCACTGTCCTTCACTCCTGCGCCTCTCTGCAGAGACCTCTGGGGTTGACCGCAGCTGCGACCATGACCGCAACCGCATGTCTCCAGGCTCAGCAGCTCTTCTGGCAGGGTGAATCCGGCTCTAGGCTGAGGTGCTGCCAGCCACCACCTTCTTCGTTTAAATTCTTTTTGTTCTCTTTGTGGGCTTCAATTCATATTTTAGATTCTTCCTTGGTTCAGGGGACCCACTTCCTTCCTTCTTGTCCTCTCCATGATGTTATATTCCAGCATCTGAACTGTTTCTCTCAGAGAGACTGTTTACTCTGCTGCTTACTATTCCGCCATCTTTAGCTCCTCCTAACCATAGTATTTTTAACCAGCTAGAGGAATACCTACTGAAGTGTGGGTTGGTATTAACTGCAAGGTATCAGACAGCAGAATGCATTTTTTCTGCAAAGAAAAATACTTGAGGTAGAGGACATTCTGGTGCATTTTCTTCTTGGCAGATAAGTGGGAAGTAGAGGAGAGTCCTGTTCTGTTCTGTTCTGTTCTGTTCTGTTCTGTTCTGTTCTGTTCTGTTCTATTCTATTCTATTCTATTCTATTTATTTAGAGACAGGGTTTCACTGCGCAGTTCAGGCTGGCCTTGAACTCACTTTGTAACCCAGGCTGGCCTCAAACTCTCAAGGATCCTCCTGCCTCAGCCTCCCAAGTGCTGGAATTACACGACATGTGCTACCACGTGTGGCCGAGAGTCCCTGTTTTAATGCTGGGGTTTATGAAATACTTGTTCAGAAGTATGTAACAAGCATTGTACCTATGGGAGACATAATTTATGTATAGAATAATTAAGTCCATAGACATGGTGAATTTTGTAAGTGTTTCTTATACTTAAAGTTGGTTAGTAACTACTGTAAAATGTTTTCTAAGTCAAAGTAGTCTGAGTTACTGAACAGAGGTGTCTGAGTTACTGAACAGAGGTTCATGTTGTGAACCAACTGTGTTCCACATTGAGTTATGAACATGGACGGGACTCTTTTTTAAGAATGCTGTTGCTCAGGTGTTTGCCAGAGAAATGTTTTTGTTTCAGTGTGTAAAGCTATCTGATAACAGTCAGTTCCCTAAGGTTGCATATCTTTTGGTATGTGATAATGAACTTTCTGACATTTTTTTTCTTGTCAGTAATTTGTAACTGATTTTTATTAATGAAAATCAGAAAATAAAAGACCTTGATCAGGATTTTGAAATTATGAAAGCCTAACTGGGGCTTTTACTGACATCTCTTTTGAGGCTACAGTATTTGCTGATTTCTTTTGGGAGTCTCCTCTAGATTGATTTTCTACTCTTGGTATTTTGTGAGCAATTTTCTTAGGCAGTACAGATCAAGAGTTGTTTGATATTTGTACCTTGAATTAGAAATTCTGTGTTTTCTTAGTTTGCTACCTCATAAACTGAGGCTGCTTCATAGTTTTCACTCACTTTTTATTTTATATATTGTTATTCAACTGAATATACGTAAACTTTTCCCATTTGTAAGATACTATGCAGGAATGCAAAAATAAGAGTTGCCTTTAAAAGGGGTTATAATAAAGGGAGACAGAAAAGCTAAGATGCAGAACACAAATAAGAACTTTAAACTGGAAGAGAGGTCAGTGAAGGCTGATGGAGAAGTTGTGCTTGAGCTGCAGAATGCATGGACACTAATCTGGCATGAGAGGTAGCCAGAGGGATCTGGGAAGTATAAAGTTATGTGCCTGCTCTGTGGGTTCTGAGTACTTCCATATGTTATGACTCTGAAGATAGATGACAAAGATTGAGATGAAAAAGATGAACTAAGGTCAGATCCTGAGGTAATATGTGTTGTAAGCCAGAGGATTGAATTTAATGGAAAGCACTAATGAAGAAAGATTAATTTAGCACGGACTGTGCTATAATCACTTTGTCTTTTTAGAGTAGTTAAAAGCATTGCAAAGAGGAATTGCTGGGTTCTACAGAACCATCCAATCCATTTGGCCTGTGTGCATGATGACAGGTTTTGCTTGCAAGGTCTATTAAAATAACACTTTTATGTTTGTTGCAGGCTGGAAACAATGACTTGGTTTCCCTCCATGTTTTCTGTAATCATGCTGCAGTTTATGCTGGCATTGAAGAGGAGGGGATTAGCACAGGCCCTGAAGGATGGTTGTGTTATTGACCACTTCTCTAATACAGTCTTTCTGCCTTTCTTATTGTGCAAAATGTTTGGGTACAATAAAAACACAAAATAGCATAGTATTAATTAAAAGTACAGTGAACAGATTGTTAAAGCAGTTGCTGAAAAAGTTTTGAATGAATGGTCATATAATGCATATAAAAGGTTACTAAAAATTTAATCATAAAGACAGATTATCTACAAGGAAAACTGCCGTTTATTGTGTGGTAGGTATAGTAAGATCTGGTATTTATAAAAGCACTTTAGAGAAATTTATCTGGTATTTATAAAAGCACTTTAGAGAAATTTAAATTAGCAATAAAGACATATCCTTAAGAAATTACTTAGAGGTTAACCATTACAGTCATATGTACAGATTTTTTGTGAGCAAATAAAAATAGACCGACCAGTTCTTCTTAAGGGTCAAATGAATAAAACCTGCCAAATACCTAGCTGAGCTTTTTGTTTGAAACTGTTTTTTCAATTTTATTTAACTTTTTTGATAACTAGTGGGAATTTCTTGTAGTGCCTCATCAGTTTAATTCTACAGTGGCTTAGTCATTCAGAAACCATAAATTCTTTTAATACTTGTTAATTTAATTTTTAGGTTTACCCAGTGTTGACTATTTTTCATTTAGGTTATGCTTCCTCCTGGAGCCCAGCATTCTGATGAAAGAGATGCTAAAGAAATTATTCTGGATGATGATGAGTGTCCTTTACAAATCTTTAGGGAATGGCCAAGTGATAAAGGTAAAGAGTAAGTTTACTTGTTAAAGGATTACATATGTAACATGTAATTTCTATATGATACACATTTTTTATCATGGTGTAAGAGATGTGAGCATTAATGTTTTCTGATGGCTCTTCACTATACTGTTCTTCCCTCTTTCATAGACTTGCTGGGGTATCTCCTCAGTGACTCGGTAGGGCCACACTTAGCTTCCTGAGTCTTGTGCACAGATTTTGCTTACATGGTAACTCTGGAAGAAGAAACCACATCTCACAAAGGAGCCATACTAACATTGAAAAGTTATTGTCTCTCAGCAGTGATGCTGGCCAGAACAGTTGTATAAGTTGGACAGATTTGTTACAGTAAGGAAGTAACACCCTAAAGATTTCCAGTAATTTAGGCATTTTAGATACAGGTCGAGTGTTCTTTATCTGTAGTGGTTTGGATCAGAAGTATTTCGAATTTTGGATTTAGATTTTGGAATATTTGCATATGCATAATAAGATCTTAGAAATGAGATATAAGTCTAAAAATGAAATTCATTTGTTTCACGCCTACCTTATGCACATAACCTGTAGTTTACTTTTACTGTGCCAATATTATGCCTGATATCTATCACATGAGGTCATTTTTCCATTTGTAACATGTTGTCATTCAAAAGTTTTGGAATTTGTAGCATATCGCATATTCTTGGATTAGGGATGCTAAACTTGTAATGAAGTCATACTTGGCACTATTCAAACAAATTTCCTCTTATTTCAAAGCAGTAGAGGTTTAAAACTGATGAAATAGTTTTTTTTTTAAATTTTCACATTTGTATTACTTTGAATTCTGAGTTAATAGTTGAATTAAATAAAAATCAGGTCAAATAAAATATATTTGTCTGTGTATATTTGTGCCAATGTGTTATGTATATGTGTATAAATATGTTCATTGTTCATAGGATTATCTAGAAAGATAAGATTCATTTGTTCTTAAACTGATGTTATTTTCAAGCATATGACGTCCTTGGATGGTAGCTCACTGTTAGTTAATTAAAATAATCTTTGCAAATAGCTTGCTGGAGTTTTTAGAGCATACCAAAGGACTACTACTTCCTTCACTGAGTGAAAGCATAAATTGGCTCACTTATTTCTCAGCAGATGTTAATAAATTTCATTTTGGTTATGTATGAGCAGTTGACTGCCAATCAGCTTGCCATCCACACCTGTCCATTTGGTTGGTGATTGCCAATGTCTCTGTTCTAGGGATTTTAGTCTTTCAGTTGAAGAGGAGGCCACCAGACTACATCCCAAAGAAAACGAAGAAACACAGTGAAGGAAAGCCACTGAAGGGGAAGGAGAGAGCTGATGGGTCTGGCTACGGCTCTGCTCTTCCCCCTGAGAAACTCCCCTATTTAGTAGAGTTAAGCCCAGGTGAGAAAGCTGGTCATACCAGCAAATATTATTAAAGTACATTTTTAGCTTTTAATGTTTTTACTTTTTAATAGTTTTAGAAGTGTCCTGTTGACTGACTTAACAGTTTTAGACTATTTTTTAAAGTGACTTTCATAAGATGACATTTACTTTAAAAAATTATGGTCATATACATGTATTCATGCATAAGAATAAAATTCTTATGGACCGAATCACAGAGAAAAAATTAAGATAATGTATGGCATGTTTTAAGAGATATTTAAGTTATCTATTTCCTTTTAAGAAAACATTTCCAAAATAACTTTAGCACTGGGTATGGTAACACATGCCTGTAATCCAGCAGTTGGGAAGCTTGAGGCAGGAGGATTACGGTGAGTTCGAGGCCAGCCTGGGCTACATGGTGAGCTCAAGGTCAGCCTGAACTACATAGCAAGACTCTGTCTCAAAAAAAGTGAAACAAAATAACTTTAGCAAAATACCTAACCTACTCAAATTAACAAACTGAAATTTATTCTCGTAAGGCCAATTTAATAGTATATGTGTGTGAGAGGGGTTGTATTACTGTTTGTATTGTATGAACAATGTTCAAAAGGAATGTCTTTAAATTTAACAATACATCTAAGAAATCCATCTTAGTAAGTAGAAGGCTATTAGATTGTTTTAAATAGTAAGACTAAATTTTTTTCATATTAGGCCTCTGCATATGTCATTTGTAGAACTCTTAAGCTGCTGTTGTCATAAGTTAGCCATCAGGTAGAGAAATACATTGACATTCTTAGAGAAGTGTCGTTATACAAACATACCTCCCTGCATAGTATATATTTACATTGTGTTACCTATTGCATATTTCTTTATCATTCACCAAAATCATATCTTTTCTTATTTAAAATATTTATGTGGCCTGTTATGAAGATAATGTGCTATCTTTCCCACTCCAAACTGCATTTAAAATAAAGTCCAATTTGTAATTACAGAAAAACTAACCTAAAGATAAACTAGTTGTGTAGATAAAATGTTGTTCCTTGAGCAGATGTTTTCTGTTCTTTGATTCTTTAGTGTTTTTTTTTTATTTCCAAGGTTGACTTAGTTTCTTATAGCTGATTATTAGAATTAAGAATTGGATAGTGTTTCCAACAGTCTTATGAGACAGCTGGGTTAGGTTAATATAGAATGGTATACTTATGTTTGATGCTACTCTGATTAACAGTTGCTGCCAGGGTAGCCTTGGGTAGTAGCTCTGAATGATAGTAGTCCCGTTTTGCCCCTCAGTTCTGTGACTTGGAGTTCGTGTCAAGTTTCACTTTGTCATTGCAGTTGGGAAGCATTTCTCAGTACTATGGTGTATCTATCTACGCAGCGTGAAAAAGGGATTTTGTTTGAGGAAAAGAACTGCAACAGTAATACAGCCATTGTTTTTGAACTTAAAAAAATTTAGGAACTTTTTTGGACATTGGGTCTGTCCTTTAAAATTTTGTAAAGGGCTGGGGATATAGCTCAGTGGTATAAGCACCTGCCTGGCAAGTGCAAGGTGCTAAGTTCGATTCACAGTACCAAAAAATATATATATATATATATTTTTTTGCATTAAATGCTGGAAACTAATGATTGTTTTCTTCAAACCAAATTTTTAAGATTGAAGAGTATAGCTCTTCAACAAATTGATAAATAGCAGCCTTTGATAATTGAATGAATGATTGAAATAATTGAAATGAATAATTGAATAATGAATAATTGAAAATAGATTTTGATGGCTAGCAGAGACAGGCTGAACATTCATTCATTCAACATATACTTAGTACTTTGTGTCAGACATCATTAATAGCCTTAGAGATGAATCACTGACAAAGTAGATTAACCCTCTGATCTAACAGTGTACTGAGTATTTCCATTTTGACTATTTATTCCATAATTATGGTATGTAGAATAATCAGTATGTAGAATTTTATGTAGATGTGGGAAGATTCTAGACCCTCGGTAGTTAGATGTGCTCTATTTTCATTGTATATGGGCAACAGCGCAAGCAACATACTTACTAGTACATTTCTTGGCACTACATTATCTTTAGTCAACACTTACTGGGCTTCCACTGTAGGCAAAGTAGTACATGCAAAGACAGGTAAGATTATCCCTGCCATCAGGTAATCTACACACCAGGAAATAATCCCAGCACTGTCTCTAGTCCACACTCATGAATTCTCTGGGCAGCTTCCTGCTGTCCACAGGTGCCTGTGATATAGAGCTCTCCTGCTCTCCTAAGGGCAAAGACTGATTGATAGGCCTGAGTGTTGAAGACTCTGTTACACCAAAGGTATATCCTTTCAGTAAGATGTTTTTACTGATCAATCAAAATCAGCATGCTGAATGAAATCGATCTATTTTCCATTTATGAGAAAATAGTATTTCTGCATTTGATATGTTGTGAATGGATTTGTGTGATGGATACAGTGTCAGCCAAGTACCTTTTCTCAGTGTTGAGGTCCTGCCTAGGTGGAATAGGAGGTTTCTGAGAAGTGAGTGTGTGCTTACACTGTCTTTTGGAGGACTAGGAGCAGGATGCTGCTTTGTTTTTTGCACTGGATCTGAATGTGTCCTTTAAGCAGAAGTCAGCCAGGTGGGTTGATAACCTTCTATATGGTTAACTCCCTCTTGCTGTCCTATTGCTTGGCAACTCACCTATTGTCCTGCTATTTTCCTTAACAGTCTGCACTGGTTTCTAAAACACTGACTGGGGCACTCCTGTACTCTTGTCCGCACAGCTCTGAAAGCTGATGGGTAAAATGTACCTTTTCTTCCTTTGAGACATGTCTCACTGAAGCTCACCCTCTGCGTCTCTTCTCCTCCTTCCCTCTCCTATGTGTTCTGCATGGTCTCTGTCCTGCTGATGCTGCCTTCACCTGGGTCCTGGCATGTGTCTTAACCCCAGGGAGAAGGAGTCACTTTGCCTACTACAGCTATCACACTTACGAAGGTAATGCTATGCTTAATACTACTTTTGTAACTGGGGCACTAGGAGACCTCCTGGGCAAAATGTTAATTGATCAGATAATGTATTTATGAAAAACTCAATGTACTGTCATTTTATACATACCTATGAAGTGTCCCGTGTCTAGTATTTCAATTACTGTAAGCTTTTTTATTTTTTATTTTTTTTGGTACCAGGGATTGAACTAGCAATCTTGTGCTTACCAGGCAAGTGCTTGAGCTGTTGCGCTAAATCCCCAGCCTTTGTAAGCTTATTTTGCTGCTCTTGTTTTCTCAGGTTTACCCTGGGAGGCAGCTATAGACAGAAAAGAGTGAGTGACAAAACTGTTGTAAACTGAGAACAAAGTGCCTTAAGAGTGTCTTACCCTTTGTTTAAGCCTTGCATTTCCCCTTTGCACTGAGAGTACAGGCAGAGCATGTCTCATCTGAAAATCTGAAACCTTTGAGCACTGACAAGACACCACAAGTGGAAAATTCCACACCTGACCCCATGTAATAGATAGTGGTCAGAACATAGGAGTAGTCAATGTGTCATATGAAATTGCCTGCAGGCTCTGTAAGTTGTGTGTGGTATGATCAAAATATATAGGTGAATGTTTACATTTTATTTTATTAATTTATTTTTGAGACAACTCGCTATGTAGTTTCAGCTGGCCTTGAACTCACTGTGTAGCCTAGGCAGCCTTGAACTTGCAGCAATCCTCTTGCCTCAGCCTCCACATTTAAAAATTTTATTATGGTAAAAGACATATTGCCGTTAATACGCCTCAAAGTACTGTCCCTCAGTTCAAACACACTTACTTCATTGTTTTCACCACTTTCTGGGGTTTTGTTTTGTTTGTTTGGGGTTTGTACTCGGCCTTGTGCATGCTAGGCAAGCTCTCTATCACTAAGCTACATCCCCAGCACTCTTGCTGCTTTCTGAAGCAGTTCTGGAAGTCCTCTTTTATGTCTTTATGAGTTGTGATTAAAAATTCAGTGACTGCTACTGTCAAGCACCATCCACTGGGGAAAAGCAGGCATATAAAAACATTACTGTGTGCTTTCATCCACCTTTTTCACTGGATCTAGCACCATTCTGGCTCATCCCTGAAGTCAAAATGACCACGAAAGGTAAACATTTTGAATTGATTCAGGATCTCAAGGTGAATGCAACAGTGCAACCAAAGTCACCTGCTAAAGAGGATTTCCAGAAATGCTTCAGAAAGTGGCAGAAATTATAGGTTTCGAGGGGGGGGGTGGATAATGGCAATGTGTTTGTTACTATAAGATGTTAAAAATTTGAATTCTTAACTAGTTCTGGACCTGTACTTTTCAGGTAGGGGACTCTGTAAGAGGCACTTTTTTGGCAGAAGTGCTGTGTCAGTGGTGGGGTTACTCCAGGCTGTCTTGTAAAGTTGCTCCAGATGTGTTGTGGTTCTCTATTGGAAGAAAAGTGCTTAGATATTTGGGCAGAAGTTTGTTGAGGAAAGGGAAACACTGGAAAAGTGTGTTTAGGGGGGTTTACTGCTTGTACCTGTGGATGCTCAACTGCTGTTAGTTGAGGTCAGGGACTGGCCTGCCACAAGAAGGGGCAGGAGGCACTAGGCCCTGTTGCCTGCCCCTCCCACTCTTCCTGCCCCTACTCCAACCAAATGGTTTTTTCCCACTGTTGCTGGGTCTATCCCCCAGGTCTCTGCAATCTACACAGACTTCATCTCAGGTTTTCTATTGCAGTGCAGTGGTGAGGAAGGGGAGACTGGGAAAGTGGCATGTGACCCTCCCTTCTCTCATATTCCTTGGTCAGTTTTACCGGTCCTTTGCTGGTTCCCAAAAGATTTTTCAGTAGCATTCAAACAACGGAGGAATATTAATGTAAAATTTTCTTTCACTCCAAACAGACATATCTTTCTTTTGTGTTCTTATAGTTTTAACTTTGCATTGGAATAATTTGTCTTCTTTCAGACATGGTTACTATTTGCTCCTTTTCTTTCTTTATAGCTTACATAGTTTCTGTGTAACTATTGTATTACTTGGTTTTCTTCATTTTTAGTGTTAATTAGTCACTGTTAGCATACTAAGTCTTTATTGTCTACCTTCTGTGGAATACACATTGAAAGCTGTGATCAGGGAAAGCCTAGCCACATGGAACTCCGAGGTGAGGGGGAGAATCTGTAGTCTTCGGAAAATGTAGTTCATGATGCTGAGATACAGTAGATAAAGCACTCTGAAGGACAAGTGAGAGTAGTTGATTAAAACTGCCATGGTGCTTAAAACAAATAAAATACATTCCAAGAGGTGAGGGGAACTGCCCATGTTCACAAAATCTCCAGATGATTTTGATGTCTCATTTGGATCAGGACTTTATAATAACACTGAAAATAAATATTCCAACGGAAGCAACATAGACAATGAATCATTTTTTTGGTGGATATTAAGCATTGGTGTCTGAAATACTTCAACGTCATCTCTTCCTTTCCCCAGATATCACGGATTCCTGAAATAATTCAGAAATAGAAAATTTTGTCATTAGAATATTACTCCTTATTCTAAAAACTAACAGAAGTTGTAACAGATTTTGAATTTGTGGTATGTTTTGTCTTTTAGAGTTCAGACACACCAGGACTGAGAGAACTTGGCAGTCAGACTCTGTTTACATGCCTAGGCTTTCCAAAATGTTTAACCTCTGAGGCTCTCATAGTTTACGTGCCTGATGCCAGTGACTCCTGACTCTTTTAATAAGCGACTGCAAGTTACGCGGGCAGTCATGAAGTAGGTCAGGGAGACTTTCATTTGCCTTTTAAGGAAACTGTATTTGCTGTGGTACAGTTGAAGTCTGAAATTGTATCAGAATTCTTGGATTCCATCGGCCATATTTTCTTATAGATCAACTCTGAAATCAGAGAAGTCACTGGACACCCTCTTGTACCACTTGGTATAGTGGCTGAGAAGTGAGTGAACATGTTCAGTATCATTAGAGTTAGAGACCTGGTAGTGATGTTTCCTCTTCTTTTCCTCCCACCTCTTCTCCATCATAGGTCATTCTCCTGCAAACTAAAAGTTCCATCAGTTCAAAAAGGTTCCATCAGTGATAGAAACTCAAACAAATACAGTTTTCCTTTTTTTTTTTTTTTTAATCCAAGTTCTAGCCCTAGGTAGAACTAGGGATTTTGCCAGCATTTTTTCTCAGCCAGGGACATCAGAGTCATTGAGGAAATTGTTCAGAAAAAAATCTGCCTAGTCCTCATTCTGTAGATGGTGATCCAGGAGGTGGGGTGCTGTGAGAACTCCACAACTAGGTACTTCTACCTTTGATTTCACCATGTCCCACCAGCTGTTTTGTGCTGTGAAGATGCACATGTCTTTTATGGTGATCATATTACTAATATGGTTGCACCTCAGAATCATCAGCAAAGATCCAGGGCAGCTTACAGATAAAATTTACTTTTATGTAATGAGAAAATATTAGAATTTTAGTAATAATAGTCTTAGCACTTTATGTTACACAGTAGCTGGTGTGCATACTTCTTTAAAGATTGTGTATGTAGTTTGTTGAACTGTATGATGTAAGTAAGTTGGAGTGTTCTCTAAAAGAAATCCTGAGAACTGAGACCTGTACTATCATTTTCATAAAGTTTTATTTATTTCAAGTAACATGACAAGGTTATTAGATGGCAAATGGAGCGCTCTTCCTTCTCTCCTCACAGATGGCTCTGACTCCAGAGACAAGCCAAAGCTTTACCGCCTTCAGTTGAGTGTGACTGAAGTTGGGACAGAAAAATTTGATGACAACTCTATCCAGGTGCGTTACCAGGTTGCAGCGTGAACCTCTTGCTGTAGTTCTGCATGTTCAGTAAGCAGCACAAAGTAGAGAATTGGCCATAAGAGGCACGTGAATAAATCAAAATTATAGACCTTACATTCAACTATAAATAGTTCATCTACTCTGAGTCACTTTGCTTTAGTGTGGAAAGAATAGTGTCTGTGTTTATGTCTGAGCTTACCCTCCAGAAAGTTGGGTTGATTATGACACTCCTCCAAGCTCTTTACTTTTTTGCTCTAAGAAGGTGATCTGCTTTAAGATGGCTAAGTTCTTTTGGTGAGTCTGACACACAGCAATAGGTCTTCAATAAGAACTAACTAAATATAATTCTCAAGTACTTGAAACAGCTTGACACTTGTTTTTGAATATGTGAAGTCAGAATTTGTCACTTTGAACTCAGGTAAATCATCTTTGCTCTTGTTTCTCAGTTGTAAAATGATAGGGTTTTTAATTCTATGATTCTTTAATTGCTAGCATAGCAGTAAAACATTAAGTAGAAATGTTTTAATTATAAAGATCTGTATAGATTGTTCTAATTATGTAGTAAATGTTTAAGATGATCATGATCATACACTTTTTACATTTTTTCTGTGATGCTGGGGATGAACTCAGGGCCTTATTCATGGTAGACAGGTGCTTTACCACTGCACTACACACCTACCTTGATCACATGCCTTTTCCTTGTTTGCTTGCTCACTTGCTTGTGTGCACACGCACTGTCTGTCAGTCTCTCACTGTTTCATTTCTTTCCCTCCCTCTCTTCCTTCCTGAGACAGTGTCTTGCTATGTAGCTCAGGCTGGCCTTGAACTCACTATGTAGCCCAGGCTGGCCTCGAATTCATGGCAGTTCTCCTGCCTCAGCCTCCCAAGTGCTGGGATGAGAAGTATGTGCAGGTATATTATATGCTTTTTAATGCCAAGTTGGAATATGCCTTAAATCATGTTACTACTAGATGATAGAAACATCTTAAGTATTTTAACATTATTTTGATAGCTCTTATTTTGCAAGGCGTGACAAAAATAATGCTGAACGTTTAAAATTTTAAGAGAACATTTTATAGGAAAAGACATATTAGCACATTTCTCCCTGCTTGAACCAAAGGCAATATATGCATGACTGTCCCATCAAGCAACTTGTACCGCTGTGGTGCAGACAGATCTAATCACTTTTATTGGCCTTTTTATTAATAAAATTAATTTTGAAAATGAGCCCACATGAGGTTGTGAGTTCAATTTCCATACCAAAAATAAATAAATAAATAAATAAATAAATAAATAAATAAATTAAATAAAAATCAACCCAATGGGACAGTCATGCATGCACCATCAGTGATTCAAGCCACTGGCAGCAAGACACATGAATTATGTTCCCATTGCGAGCATGTTAATTCCTCTTGAAGTATTCCCCCTTGCTTTAAACACTCTTACCCCATCATTCTTAGCAATGTATCTTTTCCAGTAATAAGGTTTTACTGTGTGTGTGTGGTTTTTTTTTTTTTTTATTTAAAAAGTTTTTTCTTTGGATAACCCTTTGTATCCTGTTGGTGGGGGCTCCACTTAATACACAAAAATCCAGAGCTTGTTAAATTGTATTGATTATAAAAGGAAAACTCAAAATTTTTAACTTCTTTTTTTAAATACTATGTACTTCACAGTGGGAATGTCTTTAATTTCCATCTGTTTTCAGTTGTTCGGCCCAGGAATTCAGCCCCATCACTGTGACCTCACCAACATGGATGGAGTAGTCACTGTGACGCCAAGAAGTATGGATGCAGAGACCTATGTGGATGGCCAGCGCATCTCAGAAACAACTATGCTGCAGAGTGGCATGAAAGTGCAGTTTGGGGCATCACATGTGTTCAAGTTTGTGGACCCCAGCCAGGACCACAGCCTTGCAAAGAGATCTGTGGATGGAGGCCTGATGGTCAAGGGCCCACGGCACAAACCTGGGTGAATATGATGTAGATCAACCTTAAAGTCAAAATAGAGTGTGTTGAGTATACTTAAAGTAATTTGAATTAGGTGTAGATGTCTTGACTTTTTACTTTTTGTTTGAGTTCTGTAAAAATCAAAGTAGCATTTCTGATTTTGACTTAATTTGGATAAGTTTTGCAGGGAAAAAGAAGGATTCCAATTTCACCTTGAAATTGGAAGTTTAGATACTAATTTTTTAAAATATTTTATTGAAGTTTTTTTTTTGTTGTTTTTTTCCTATAACTAATTGTTAAATACACCAAGATCTCTTGAATTTAGAGTATTTTAGCTCCACCTAGTGCTTTTGTGAAGACTTGCAATGTGGCCACTTACTGGGAAACTTGTGGAGAGGAAAGACTTCTCTTTGGGTAATGATAATTTTGAAAAGAACAGTGGTTATTAGCTACTTTACTGTCTGTTTCACAGGTTGACAGGGTAATGATCTTGGAAAGATAGCTTCAGTACTCTTTCTTTATGGTATTTAAGATGACCTAAAAACTCCACTAAAGTATAAGCTTTCTATCCAGAGAGCAGAGACACAAACCAGTATGTTGGTAGACTTTTCCACATTACTTTTCATGTAATTTTTTTCTGTGACTTACCTTTGTTACCCACCCAGAGCTTACACTTTGGGCTAGGTATTAGTTACTATTTAGAACTAACATCTTGCTCCAAGATGAACACTTGGTATATCATCATGTATATTCCTTTAGGCAAAGAGATGTTTGCAATGTTCACAGGCTGATTAAGCCTGTCACTTAGAGCTATAGGAGATGATCTCGCCTCATAACTTCCCATAGAGAACTAGCAAGCATCTTTACTGTCTATTTAGGAAAACCCATTCCTTGCTCTTTGTTTTATCTTTAAACTGAATGTGTACATTCATTCTTGTAGTTCGTGTGCAGGATAACCAGTTTGAAAGTCAGTCTGTCTGTATCTCTTCTCTTCTCTTCTCTTCTCTTCTCTTCCTCTTCCTCTTCCTCTTCCTCTTCCTCTTCCTCTTCCTCTTCCTCTTCCTCTTCCTCTTCCTCTTCCTCTTCCTCTTCCTCTTCCTCTTCCTCTTTCTCTTTCTCTTCTCTTCTCTTCTCTTCTCTTCTCTTCTCTTCTCTTCTCTTCATTTCTGTAGCAGGAATCAAACTCAGGACCTTGCGCTTGCCAGTCAGGTACTTGTGCTGCTGTACTATATCCTCAGCCCAAAGTATTGCTTTCTTAAAATTGTATTTTTTATTTCATCTGTTTGCTGTCCCTGCCTTTAGTTTAATTTGGCTCTTTTTACAACATGGAGTCAGGTTCAAATGTTTTCTGTTTGAATTGTCACCCTTTCTTAACACCTGTCTTCCCTTTGATGCCTGATACCTGGGTAGGATAAAGCATGCCCACGTCAACAGCCTTCCTTGTTGCTTACTTCTGAGCTGCTCAGGTCTGACCAAAGAACCTCTTGTGTGAAATGTTTTTCTCTGGTGTATTGGGTGTTATTTCTCAGCAGTGCCTCAGCCTTTGTCTCTTGTTTACAGTTGCACTTTATTTTTGCACTTAAGTCTGTTTTGATGTTTGTTACTTAACTTTGTTACTGTCTATGTCTGCTACTTTGTATAAATAGAATTATAGGCACAGTCTCTGTCCCACACTTGATCAGCCCTTCAACTTTGCTTTATGAAGTTTTTCTGTATGTGAGTTAAGTCAGTCTCCCACGCTAGTGGTGTTTTTTCTTACCATATTCCTAGCCAAAATACAGGAGTATGGCTTAGATTTCAGTCTGGAGAATGTTGTGAAATTTTATTATTATATATTTTTCTGGCAAAACTGCTGAACACAATGTAACAGTTGAATGTATCATCCATAAATTAGAAAAAAGAATTTTTTATAACTATTTTGTCTAATGTCAGATAATCAAACAATTTCTGGGTAAATACTACATATTCTAAAATGCAGATTTCAGAATCCACCTTAAGCTTCTTGACTTGGTTACCAGCAGGTAGCAATGTTTAATGCTAATTTTCAGTTTAAGAATTTTAGGGACTTCAGATGATACCCTAAGACTCATATTTATGCATTTCTCCTGTGTCCATTGAACACCCATACCATGTGGTATTACTGTGCTCTGAATGCTGAAAGGAGAGAGCTGCTCCTTCAGTAACACTGAAGTAATGTACAGAGTCACTTTAGTCTTGTTCGCACACCCAGAGTACAGTACAGGTGTGCCCTTATTAAAGAGGTAAAGAGGCAGCATTGAGCAGAGAAAACCTAAGAAGTTTTGTGTGGTATCGTAAATTTGTTACTCTAGGACGTTAATTATAAAAAACAATCCAGAAAGCTTTGGTTATAGTCATGTAATGTCCCTAAGAGAAAGTTAGGGGTGGTAACCTGTGTGTGTGTCTTTGGCAGATGGTAAGCTGTTGCATTTTTTATGTCCACTGTCAGAGCAAACAGCAAAATTGAATCTTTCATTTAAGTTAGTAGGCAGTGTATTTCCATGTTTTTTTGAATATCTTTATAATGATGAGTATTCTAATTTTTAAAAACTTGATATAATGCATACAAGTGTGTGCAGAAGGCTGTTTAGTCTTTAATAAAAGCTTTTACTTTGCAAAAGTTACTATTTAAAGCATAGTATTATTTTGCATTGTAAGATAGTTTCATTTTCTTAGTGATAGGGTAGGAGAAATTTGTGTCTGCTTTTCTAATGTGACAAACTGAACTTCTGTACCATTCTTTGTTTCATTCTATAGATTGAGCTTAAGTAAGTACCATGGTGCTTTAAAAACTAGACCGTGTATTTTTGAAATATTAGAAGAAAGATATGTCATTGTTTTTGATTACTCACAAAGCGATCCAGGAAATTTAACCAGTGATTCATCCTGGTTGGTTTCTAGGTGGCTTTAGTTCTCTTTTTTTCTCCCTTGTTTGAGATGAGTGGTTTACCTTCACCCTTCATTTGTGCTAAAGAATGTAGCTTGCCTCAGCTCTTTACTTTTCAAAATGAGACTTTGTTTGTATTCTGATTGTTTTTCTAATGACTCAATTTTATTTCATCAAGAAGTTTTTGAGATATTTTAAAAAATTGTTCAAACTAAGCTAGATCTGGATTTGACTGCTAACATTATCAAAAGCTTCCTGTTTCCTTATTGTGACCTAAGCAGTAACACACCATCAGATGGCTCCCCAGCAGAAGGGTGATTATTCACCTCTGTGACCCCCTTTACCTTCACCATGTCCACAAATGGTTTTGAGAAAATATGATCCTTAAAGTGTTCAGTATATACCTATAAGAAAATTTTTTAAATTTATCATTGCTTTGGATTTTTTTATGCTGTGTTTCTGTGATGAAAATAAAGCAGTTGTTTTAAAGTTTTAAAAAAATTTTAATGTGATGCTGGGGATTGAACCCAAAGCTGCCTACATGTTAAGCCAGCAAGCACCTTTACCACTGAGCTATACATGACCACCCCCTTTTATATTGAGACAGGGTCTTGCTAAATTTTCTAGGCTGGGCTGAAACGTGTGATCCTCGTGTCTCAGACTCCCTAGTAGCTAGGATTATAGGCATGTGCCACTGTGCCCAGCTGTAGAGCAATTTTTGGATGATCTTTGAACACTGGTGTATTTAGCTAAACTGTTTCCTGTGTTTTATGTAGAAGAGACTTTGTCCTGTTGGTTGAAAATTAATTCTCTGTTTTTATTTTAAATCTTAACAGAACTGTTCAGGAGACAACCTTTGACTTGGGAGGAGATGTTCACAGTGGAACAGCATTGCCAACAAGCAGGGTAGGCAATTATGTATTTACCACCTGATTGGCCTGTGCATTTAACATTGTAGAACATTATGGACAGATACACTGGTAAAATACTCATTATTCTCCTATATAATACAGTGGCTCCTCTCCATGGGTTATACCATTATGTTGTATGTCTTGTAAAGACACGTGAAGGAGAGGTATGAAATTGTTTGCTCCTTTTTTCTGCAGCCAGGACATTGTGCTTTCTCCACAAGGAGCACGTTTCCTTGGCTTGTCTGGTATGAGGTTAGCCCTTGTCTTAGTTACTTTTGTCGTTGCTGAGACAAAGTACCCAACAAACAAAGTTAAAAGGAGAAAAGGTTTATTTCAGCTCACAGTTTGTGGAAGTTTCAGTCCATATTCACCTGGCTCTCAGGCGGGGTAACATAACAGGAGCATCACAGAGAAGAAATAGTTCATCATCTGTCCTGCTCCCGTTCTTACAGATGTCCACACAGCTGGATAGCCCCCACATCCAGCTCTCCTGCTCCTGTGCCCCAAGAGATGTCCACAACCTGGATAGATCTTTTTGTGCATCCTTTCTGTCCTGGTTCTCTTCACTGACACATGTCACGTAGCTGCCTGGATCTCTCATTCTCTGCAGACTTACTTTTGCTTACTTTTGTCAGACTGTAGATCACTTGCAGTTGTCCACACAGTGGGATCAGTCTCTTTCTCCATACTCAACTTTCTGTCATGCTGCTGTTCACTGACATGTCCACACAGCTATATTGATAGCTCTCTCTCTCCACACACACGTTTGAACTCGTGTTCATTGACATACAGTGTGTCCATATAACTGGACAGATCAATCTCTCTGTGCTTGTCCTCCTTCCTTTAGTCATTATTCTATGAACATTTTCTTATGTTTTTAAAAGTCACTTAAAAGCGAAATATTTTATAATATGCAACATATAAACATACCTAATTTATTCATCGCATTATTACTGGCTAGTTATAAGCTTTTTTAGTAGTCTAAATAATAATGCTATCCATTGACCATACAATTTTATATGTATGAATGTATTTTATCTAATTATTATATATGAATATATACCTGTGTGTATATATGTATATGTTAAGAATTGATGCCACAATACTCTTTACACTGTTACCATTTTTAATAGCCCAGTAAAAGCATTGGCTTGATAAACTGTCATGAATAATCAATAAAATGTAATACATTCTATAATTCTGTAATATAATAAGTAATGTAAGATGCTTATAACATGCAGAAGTTTTCTTTGAAAATTAATTTTATAACCTTATTTATGGAGCATGTAAGAAAAATACATAAAGCTCAATGTTAATTTTTGGGTGGACAATATGAATGGTTTTTATTTAGTTTCTTATAGTCAATTTCTTATAAGAAATTTTGCTACAAAGAATTCTAATACATAGAGAATTTTAATGTTTTGGTTTTCTTCATGTAGGTAATATCATTTTTGCCTGTCTGATAAATTATTTGGAATGTGTACAGGTTAGAAGTACTAAATATACTCTTTTGGGTCACCATGTATGTGTTTTTCATTTTTGTTAATAATGGCTAGGAAATAAACCAGTTCGTTTGCTGAATTTATTAGGTACCAAGCTATCAAGAGTAGGATTTCTAAGACTGAAAAAAAAAGGAGACCCGCAAATCTTCATTATACGTACTCTCTGACCTCTGACTTTAAAACACTTGACTTTAGATCATCTTTTGGGAGTAAAATCATTGTCATTATTTTACTTTTTGAAAAATCATTGTGCTCGTATTAATTTTGTTTGCCTACGTTTTATAGCCAACTCTAATTCTTTGAAGATAAAAGTGACTTTAATTTATTTTAACGCCATGTGGTTTTGCACATGCCACCATGGACACAGCACACTCAGGAGGACTGTGGCTGTGTCTGGTCTTGCCTCACCTTCCGTGTGTGGTGGCCCCATATCAGATGTCTGTCTGCTGCACCAGTGTAAAGCTTGCTTGGCATTGTAATGCATTATGTTTCCACCGCACAGAGTACCACTAGACTGGACAGCGACAGGGTGTCATCTGCCTCCAGCACGGCTGAGCGAGGGATGGTGAAGCCAATGATTCGTGTGGATCAGCAGCAGGACTATCGCAGGCAAGAAAGCAGGTAGGGAACGTTTCAGATTTAAATGCGAGAGTGGTCCAAATATTCCTAAAAAGGGCTTTGTGGCAAAGATTACTAAATTTGTAGAGGTTTAGCTGACATTTTTAGAATATTCATAATATCGTTAAGAATATTTCCTTTCCACATTACTCAGTTTTTTAAAAAAGCAGAAAACAAATGCTTTATCAGTAATTGTACCCCTCTTTTATATGTCACAGTGTTCCCAGGTTGATACAGGACACATACTGAGTTGCAATATTGTTCTTCCAAAGTGGCTGCTTTGTAACCACCTGAAGGAAAGGGGTTTTTAATGAATTTTAATATTTAATAATTTTTGTATTTAGAAGAAACTAGTTATTTCATGAATTTTTAGAAAAATTCCTGCATGTTTAAAAATATAGCCAAAATGTGTACTAGTTTTTCAGCATTTTATTTTGGCGGGCTATATTCTCATGTCATGCTCTGATGTAGTGTGTCTTCCTTTTGAGACAAGTAAAGGATGAACTTCTATTTTTGTCTTCTGGCATTGTTCTTGGCTAGTTTTTTAGGGCAGAATAGTTCCCTTTTATTTTCTTAACATTTTTAATATGTATCACCTTAATCAGAATTCATTGTGTTCTTGTGACATCAGATTGTTTAAAAGTGTTGAGAAGTAGTTCAGTGCTTTAAACATGGTAGTTCAGCAACAGGTGATGAGTTCTGGCAGCTGACAGGAGAACACTTCTGTTCTGGAGCCCTAGATGGACTCAGACAGAAGTAGGGAAATACTGTGTTACAGCCTGTCCTGTAGTTGTGGTTCTATAATCCCAGTACTCTGGGAGGCTGAAGCAAGAGGATCACAAGTTCAAGCCCCACCTGGAAAACTTAGCAACTTAGTGAGACCTTGTCTCAAAATTAAAAAATGGGCTGGGGATGTAGCTCAGTGTAAAGTTCTGGGTTCAGTCCTTAGTATTTCAAAAGAAAGAAAGGGGTGGGATGGGGGAGACTTAAAAAAATGTAATTAGTGTGGGACTTTGTCAACATGGAACTGGGAACATTGCTTTGTATGTCCTCTTCAGGTTTTTGAAGATGCCTTTCAGACTATTACCTGTCAAAGATTCCATAACTGAGGATGCAGGTGACATGCCTAGCATCACCCACCGGTTAGTTCAGTCACAGACCATGGAGAAGCAGTTGTAATTTCTCCTCACCCAGCAGAGGGCACTGTATACTGCAAGCTTTTAATACCTCCTGACTTACTAAATACATAGATTCATTAGGGAATGCCGGGTTTTATTTTTTGTTACAGAGTTTTGGCTGTTATGCGAGATTTTGTTGAATTAGATGTCATAACAAGCAGTTTACTTTCTGTGTTTGTACTTGTTTTGGGTGGTGTAGCATAAGATTTCTGGAACAGAAAATTACTGTTACAACAAGTACCTCTGTTTATAAAGTGACTGAGAAATATCGTTGTAGTTCTCAGCTCAGATGTTTAAAGGAGTGCATAGATCCAACTGGGAAAGGGAAAAGGTTGCTCAGGACACATAAAATTAATAAATATATGTAACTTATCATGTGTTGATATAGTGTCATAATAATCCATATGCCAGAAAGTTATTTTCTGTATACCAAACATTTTAATTAAATGTTTGTAAGTTTGTTTTACAAAAATATAGTGAAAGTGTTCCTTGAACTATAAATATGTGACTTTGTTGTCATTAAGACAGAATGAAGTATATGAAGCGTATTCTTCCCATTTTCACTGTTTTTCACATGTGGAATGTTGGAATAATACTTAATTTAATTGCTGTATTCATACAATTTGAGCCATTTTAGTAAATATAAGATAATAATTTTATATATGAAAAATTCCTTTTGAATGACTGGAGTGACTTTAAATTGTTACTTTTTTTTTTATTTTACCAATCCCAATTTAAATCCCTTATTTTTGCCAGACTTATTAAAACTGTTAAACATACAATTGGTTAAAGTTATCCAGGTTCACTTTATAGGACATTAAATTGAAACCTAGCTGTGTGTGACTTTAGGTATCTACAAATATAACAATAAGGGATACATCAAAATAATTGAGCATTTAAATTATATTGTTTGTAAGAGTATCTTTACTTTTGTAAACAAGTTAAATACAAATCATTGAATCTTAAATTGAAAAGTAAATTTTGAAGGCGATAATTTGACAATTTTGCTTTTGTTTTTGATGATTTTAATAGTTTATATGAACTCAAATTACATTTTTTCTCTTTACTTATCTTTTGATGTTTGAAGAATATGAGAATGAAGGGAAGAAAACCGTTTGCTGTTGAAAAAGAATTATGTTAGCCATTCTTTAGACTATTAAAAATCTGCCATGAATCATTCTTTCTTGCTTATGGAGAAAAGTCTCTCCTTATAGCTAGTAACTTGTTCAGTGAACAAACCAATGATTGCTGGTATTTGTTTCTAGCAGACCATTTCCAGCTGTTTAAGGTTTCTCAACTGAAGCATCGCTGTGACGATTGACTATTGTTTTAAATGACTAGCAAGTAATTCTGCTTCAGGTATCCTGACAACTCTGTTAACCTTCTATCCCACCAGATACAAATGATATTTGAGCGCCTATTAACCTCCGTTTGATCTTTAGATCATTATTTAGCTTAGTGAATATTTTCAATTCAGTGTAAGTCATTATAATCCCCACTGTTCAGTGTTCAGTGAAGTTTGCAGAAGGGTAAAACACATGTTTCTTGTCTTTTGTTGTTAATTTTATTTTTTAAAAAAGAGTTTTTGAGAATTTTTTCTGATCATTTCCATTATAAAGTTTAACTAAAATGACAAAGATATTAAAATATTAAGGATGCTAATTACTTGTCTGTTTGGCTTTTAGTAAATATTATAGATAAAATATAGCTAGTAGCAAACAAATGTAGAGTAATACTTTAATGGCTTATAGCTTGTCTAAAGTGAAAAAGGATTTAAACAGAACAGTGTCCATTGAGAAAAGTATAAATCCATTAAGATAAAGTGATCTAAACTAGATTTTTAATTATTTATCTTACATGTTTTTAAAAAGTGTTTAGCATGACTTTTAAGTGATTTTTGACCATCATTATAACACAAGATCATTTTCACTCAAGTGGACTCACATGCATAAATGTACACCTTTATAACTGGAAGAGAGATTTCACAAAATAGTGCTCATGGTTATACCTTGCCCCATTGAGTGAGGATCCACTATTTGAAGAACTTTCTTGAGAAACAGAAATGTCCCCAACTTCTGAACTCATTTTGATGCTGAGTACCTGGATATATATAAACATTAGCACAATTCTAGTTCTTACAAACGACCCAAGTTATAGTTGCTCTTGATTTGTACTTCTTGCCACTTTTTATTTTTGTAGTGTTAGGCTAAACAGTGGGAGATACCTGACATTTATATGACCTGGCTAAAATACAAGTGAGTAGAATCTCTTTTTAAGGTATGCATCATTGAGCGTTGGAAAGGGATATTACTAAATGACTGAAGGAAACCTTATGGCTCATCTTGTCCAACTTTGTGTCAGTAGACAAAGACAAATGCTGTCCAGCTCCTTGAAAAATGCTTTCTTCCCAGTGTAAGGACTCAGTTTCCATTGCTCCTTGGCCTCGCTTTTCTTGATGTGTCTCAGCGGTGTGTCTTTTCACTGTTACCTGAGCCATAGCTGTAGCAGCTGCAGGACAGCTTGATCCCTGTCCTTGACATGAGATGCTCATTAGTATCCAGAATTGTGTGTCAGTTCTGCTCTCAGGATGGAAACCTACACTTTTGAGTTTCTAACCTTGTATGAGGAGTTATGAAAAGAGCACTCCCAGTTCATTCATCTAGATGCTTGACTAGGTAACATATGAGACAAGGGAGTTGGTACTTATTATTTATATTTGAAAACTCTGTATGGAGACTTTAAAAAGCTATTGACTTATTTTAAGCAATGTCAACTTTCTTTCTCTAGAACTCAGGATGCTGCTGGGCCTGACCTGATTCTGCCTGCAAGCATTGAATTCAGGGAAAGTTGTAAGTAATTTCAAGATCTGTTGTTACTGAATTATTTTTTGTTCCATTTTTCTCCATATGACATTTATGTGTTTTTTTTTTCTTTCCTAAAATCTTTTTACAGCCGAAGATTCATTTTTATCTGCCATTATCAATTACACAAATAGCTCTACAGTTCATTTTAAGTTGTCCCCTACATATGTGTTGTACATGGCATGTCGGTATGTATTGTCCAGCCAGCACAGACCTGACCTCAGTCCTACAGAACGCACACACAAGGTCATCGCCGTCGTCAACAAGATGGTGAGCATGATGGAAGGGGTCATTCAGGTAAGCTCCAGCCTAGAATCCCAGCAGGCTGTATTTATGGTTAGAGCAGTGAAGGAGTTTCTGCAGCACAGCTGATCTGGTTATGTTTGACTGTGTTTTGAGATTTTTTTTTTTCCCCTAAAAAAAAAGTTACATACAAAGAATTTTTAAAAATGTATAGTTGCAAAAAGTTGAAAGTTAATCTTTTTTTTTGCTATAAATTTTAGAATAGGTGAACATAAACTGTATTTGATAGCATAATAATTATGAGAAAAACTTAAAACCATAGTAGTGTTGAGAAAATCTTGAGACTATTGTGAATTTTCTTAGAATTTACTCAACAATTTATTATAATTAAATTCATATAAAATTAACTGGATTTTTTGATGTGAACAGAATTTAATGCATTCACAATGTTGTGCAACTACTACCTCCAAAACATTTTCATTGCTCTGAAGTAAACCCCATCTTCCTGATAGCCACCTTCTTAGAATTTTCTCTTGGTTATAGAAAGCACTTGCTTCTTTATGTTGAGCCCACTTTGATGTCAGTAGTAATTTGTTTTTCTTTTGACAGTATCTCTGTCTATCTGTCTGTCTATAGGAATGATGGACATGATGATTAATTTCTCACTTAAGATGAAATGTTTTCTAAGCTTATTTTGAAAATTTCGGGAAATAATAATTTGTTGGTAGAATGATTTCATTCCTTTAAGTACTCTGTTGATCTACAGTTGATAAAAGTGGGATAGCAATATATGATGACCAGTCTTTAAGTCCTTAAAACTAAATTTGTAAGTGTTTTAAAAGTTTTCCTAATCCATTTGCCAGGGCTCTTACTCAGCTATAAAACTCTAGTAATGTTATAATATGATTAAATGGCTTGGTTGTGTTTCACCTTTCAGGATTTTTTGAGGGAAACTAAAATGATCTTTAATTCCCTCAGAATTGTTTAAAAAGCCAAAATTTTCAAAACATGCTTTTTTCATATTTGAATGAGTCACATGATAGTAGTTTGGTGGGATTATGATTGCTTTACTCCAACTAGGAAAAGGAAGGTCATTTTATTTGAATACCTTTTTGTTACTCTGGTATCATTGTTTCATGAACAAGCATGAATTTTTCTTTCAGTTGTCACTCCAGAGCCATTGTCTGTCTCCCATCACATTTGCACTTGTAAGCCCATCTTCAGACTGGAAAATTCCCCACCACACTGCCTTGAGACTTTCCTTGCTGGTGTCTGCTGTACAGGGCATTCACCACCACTAGGACAAGTCTTTTAAACTTGAAATTTAGGATTTATATGCAACTGGAGAAGTCTCAAAAAACTGTGGCAGCAAATAATTTAAATTCTATCTTTCAAAAAATTAATTTATTCTCTTTATTATAGGTATGAGTTCGTTATATATTTATAAATTTTCAGCTTTTATTTTGAGGTTTTTACTGGTCTTTCCTGTTTCTCATTCTAATTAATTCAGGGGAATGGACTCTTTTAAGTACTTTTAAGTAGTAAGCACTCAGTATCATTCAAGAGACATTTGGAAGTCCTTCCTTTGCATATATTTTAAGGAGATCAGTATGTTCATCAGTGTTTTATTGTGACATCTTTATAAATTCTGTAAAATTCATTTGTGCCAATGTTAACAGCATAAAACTAAGCTTTTATGTCATGCACTTCCAAAGCTGCTTCAGAACCAATAAATGAAAATGTAATTTGGGAATAGCATAACTAAATGTTATACCTTCATGTCTTACCTTCATATTAGTGTTTTGATTTTTTTAAACTATCATGATTGTTTACAAGTTTCTTTCTCTCGTTCTGCTTGATTTCCCCTCGTCTGTTTTTCTCCAGGAAGTAGACCAGGTTGATCAGGTAGGACATACTGCTGGGAGCTGATCCTAGCTGTGTTGGCTTAGCTGAGTTTCTCATGCTGCTTCCATGTCAAATACAATACTACAGCAACTGGACTGAACAGTTCATAACACTCATTCAGCAACTGAAACATGCAGTACTAAAATCCTTTTTGACTGTGCAACTTTTATCAGCATTTCATAATTTCTGCTTAATGCACTTCAGTGTGGATATGAAATGACAAAAGTTCTGTTTCTTCTCTTTATTATTTATCCTTGGTTCCTATTCTTTGGATCTCATCTGAGGTTGCCTGGCCTGCACATGTGGTCGGGAGAGGACACAATAGATCAGTATTTGATACTGAGTTGCATGGTGTCCTAACCAGTGACTACAAGTATCAGGGTGGCTGTGGGTGACCATGAATACATGTGTGTATACTGCACAGATTACCAGATAATGCACAATCTGCAATTCGGCATTGTATTATTTTGAAATCTCCATTTTCCTACTCATTCCATTAATTGGAGCTAATTAGACCCACTTGTCTGTCTGTAAAACCTACAAAGCAGCTGCAGTGGTTGTTGCTTTCCACTGCACTGTGTATACTCAAATTCCTTTGCAGGTATCTGGTATCTGTGGTAAATACCTGGGTGAAGATGGGAATGTACTGGTTTATCTTTGGCAGCTTTTCAGGAGCATTCCTGTTTGTTTTTATTACTTTAATTTGTCTTGTGTTGCTTATGGAAATGTGTTCTGTCCACAGAAACAAAAGAATATTGCAGGGGCACTGGCCTTCTGGATGGCAAATGCATCTGAACTTCTCAACTTTATCAAGCAGGACCGAGACCTCAGTCGGATCACTTTAGATGCCCAAGATGTCTTAGCTCACTTAGTTCAGATGGCATTTAAGTAAGGAACACGTATTTTAAAATGACACTGTTCTGTAAAGTAAAATCACACATTTTCTTGCTTAGTTTTAAAAACTAATAAAGTTTTTACTTACCTTAATGGAAGATATATCAAGAAACATAAGTAAAATGTGTTTTAAGAATATTGAATTCAATGAGCTATGTTTTCAGGATCCCAAGATTACAACTCTTTTTTTAAAAATAGAAAATATTTCTAAAGAATAAAGATTGTTTGACATGTGATAACATGTCTACTGTAGCAGTATGTTGCGCTGAGATTATTAAAATTGTTTACATTTTTTTCAGATACTTGGTTCATTGTCTTCAATCAGAACTTAATAATTACATGCCAGCCTTTCTTGATGACCCTGAAGAGAACAGTCTGCAAAGACCAAAAATAGGTTAGGATATTCTTTGTTCCCTCCCTTCCTCCTTTTCCTTCATATTTAACTTCATCTTAATTATTATTATATTTAAGGTGTATATTTTTTAAAGAAATAAGAGGTCTTGGTGGATTTGCAGTCTTAAAAATAGTAACTTTTAGCTGCCGTCTGTTTTGTTTATGAGTAGTTCTCATTTTTGGTATGTGATGCATATCATGCTTTTTAGAAAGTCTTTTGGGTGAACTTACACATGATGTGTGGCTAGTTAATGACTCTTTATAGTTTAAGACCCTGTCACTGATTCCTATCTGAAAGACATTGGTATTTTGAAGTGATAACATAGCAGTTATTGTCATAATTTCCATTATCTAAATTTGATGTAACACAGAAGGTTCTTGGATGATATGTGGCCCTGTCTTTTCGTCTGTGTCCTGACAGATGATGTGCTGCACACACTCACTGGAGCCATGTCTTTGCTGCGGCGCTGCAGAGTCAATGCTGCTTTGACCATCCAGCTTTTCTCACAGCTGTTCCACTTTATCAATATGTGGCTGTTCAACAGATTGGTGACTGACCCAGATTCGGGACTGTGTTCCCACTACTGGGGAGCAATTATCCGCCAGCAGTTGGGACATATTGAAGCTTGGGCAGAGAAGCAAGGGCTAGAGCTGGCAGCTGATTGTCACCTAAGCAGAATCGTACAGGTTTGTGTATATGATTCCTACTCCATCGGTAGTGCACTTTATGGTGAATGTATCAGATTTTATGATGGGCAAGAATTTTGATGCTGCAAAGCCTCAGGACCCTCTTTTAGGGGTTTTCCCATGTACAAATAGTGAAGTCATGATGTGTTAGTATTTCGGCCACCATAATAGCACTGCAAACTCAGTAACTTAATAGAAATTTATTTCTCTCAGTTCTGGAGGCCACAAGTTGAAATCAAGGTGTTGGAAGCTGGTTCCTACTGAGGACCATGAGGGAAAAATGTGTTCCAAGTCCCTCCTCCCAGCTTCTGGGAACTTACAGACAGACTTTGGCATTTCTTGACCTGTAGATATATCACCCTGGTCTCTGCCTCCATCTCTCCATGGCAGTCTCCTTGTGTGCATATCTGTCCCAGTGTCCATTTTGTATAAGCACACTCAGAATACTTGACTAAGCTCGTCTCAACTTGACTGTCTCTGTAAAGATTACAGCTAAATGAGGTACTTTCTGAGGTCCTGGCAGTTAATCCTCCAGCATATGAATTTTGAAGGACACAGTTCAACCTTAATAGGTAACCAGTAGCATATAAATATCCTTAAAGGGTCCTTTGTTTATTGAGATCAGTAAGGCACATTTCAGAAAGCTCTATATTTAAAGATAAATAACAGTTTTAAAATGAACACTTAACAGTTAAGAATACAAACCAAATCAATATCCTAATGTCTTAACCAGTTCTGAGAGAATTTTTAAGATACCGAAGACTAGGAACTGCTGTTGTGAATTCAGGAAATGAGTTATCTATAACCTCAAACCCTGGGACAATTTTTTGTTGTTATTTTAATTTATTATTTAACTTTGTTCTTCATTTATTTCCTTTGAAGAAATGTGATATATAGAAAAACTGGATTGCTAGTTACAAAAGTCATTATAAAGAAGTTATTATATCCCTGTAATTGGTTATCTTGTTATGTAAATGTGTGAACTTTCAAAGGAAATTTTTAAAATGCATTATGAACATGAATAGTTAAATCTAACTATGTAGTGAAATCTAAAGGGCATCTAAAAGCTTTTGTAAGTCAGTATATGGTTTAATTTAGTGTTAATATTAATAGAAATGTGTCTTTATAATATCCTGCATGTGACATACCACAGTGATATATGTACACCCATGTTTATAGCAGCACAATTTGTAATAACTAAATCTTGGAAACAACCCAGATACCCATTAACCGCAGAATGGATAAAAAAGATGTGGTATTTTTATACAATGGAATATTACTCAGCTATAAAAAAGATAATATTGAGGCTTTTATAGGTAAATGGAGGCAACTTGAAACTATAACTCCTAAGTGAAATAAATCAAACTCATATTTGTAAAAGTCATATTGTCTCCCTATCATTAAAAAATTAATAATAATAAACTGAAAGAGTAATAAGATCCAAAATGTGCAATAAATATTGTAATAATGAAAAGGAAAGAAAGTGTTCAGAAGGAAAGAACAACTGGGATAGGGTAAAGAAGAAATGGAAGAAAGGAAAAGATTTTATGTATGTAGGTTTACACATATAACTGTATGTATGTGTATATGTGCAAGATAGCTATACTACTGATCTCTGTTAGTTCATCAAAAAGAACAGTTTGTGCTGTCATTGTGTGATTGATCATTTTTTATGCCTAGATCTTGTAACCTGAACAACTACTTCTAAGATAACAATATGGAATGTATTCACTAATGTTGCTTTGTTTCATTTTGTTGAAATTCTGTATTATTTCTATGCTTTTTTCTGTTTTGCTTTTTAAAATTAAAAAAAAAATCCTGCATGTTGAAATGCAGTTGGTGAGTTGTTAGCCTTAAACATATTACATAAAGGAATTTTTTGAGCATTGTGCACTTGAACCCAGGGCCTTGTGCATGCTCAGCGTGTGCTATATACCACTGAGCTACAACCCTAGCCCGAAGGATGTTTGGGCAGTACTGTACTTTTAAATATTTTGTACTGTTTATTCTTTTAAAAGGCAACCACTTTACTTACCATGGATAAGTATGCACCTGAAGACATTCCAAATATAAACAGTACCTGCTTTAAGTTAAATTCACTACAACTTCAAGCGTTATTACAGAATTATCACTGTGCACCTGATGAGCCTTTTATCCCAACAGTAAGTGAATGTTGCTATATTATACCACAGAGTGTGGGCATGTTTGGACAAAAACATTCTGATTTATTTTAAAAAGGCAAACTTATTTAACAACTTACTTTATATTATTATTATTATTGTTATTATTATTTGTCGTTGTTGTTGTTGTTACCAGGGATCGAACTCACGATCTCACGCTTGCCAGGCAGGCGCTTGTGCCACTGCTAAATCCCCTGCCCTTAACAACTTATTTTAATAAGTTAACTTATTTAAAGTCATGAGATCATTTTGCTATTGATATCTGAGATGGAATTCAGTGAGGGAGACAGAAATTACATGAGCAGTTTAACTAGAAAATGATTTAAGCTAAGTAATTGCTTTTCGGGAAATCTTTGGAAGAACCAGTGGAAAGGAGGTTGGGAGGTTGTCCCTAAACTGTTGAGGTGTCTGCCACTTAAATACCACAGGGTCAGAGCTACTGCCAGAGCCACAAAGATTTTCTTATAGCGCTGTCATGTCTGCACTTTACCATCAGCAGTAGCAGCACATGAGCCTCCACTGTATGGCCACAAACCTTGTGCAGAGGTGTCTGATAGTAAAATCCAGTCTTACCCAGAAGAGAGCCCAGAGTTTGGGCGTGTCTCCTGCACACTGAAAGAATGGAGGGTGAGAAACCTATTCTATAATATCTACCACCATTGACTGTTCATACTGAGGGGCTTCCTATAGGTATCTACCATAAGAGCCAGGCATATATCCTGAGGTCTACATAAACTGACAGGTACAAGATTTCCCAAACTGGAAATCACCCTGTCAGTAATATATTGGATCCATAAATCATGTCAGTCATATAAAGGAATACTAAACTGCAGTGAGAAAGAATGAACTGTAGTTATACAGCTTGATGAATATTATGACATAATTAGCACAAGAGAAGCCATATCTAAAGTATGTACGTGTCTATGAACTTCAAGAACAGATAGAATAATCAGTGGTGTTAGAAGCCTAGGTAGTCGCTTTCTTTATGGAACATAAAAGTGGTAGTGGGAAATCCAGTGTTCTGGTATCCAGTGTTCCATTCATGGACTGAAGGTGGACATGGTGGTTGAGCTGGTGTCTTCATTTCACTGGGCTGTGCAGTTAGGATTTTCAACTTTTCTGTTTAGATAGCATGTATCAGTAACATGTTTTCAAACAGAAATCACCTGTAAGCCCGTAAACAGAAATAACTTCTGTTGATGTGTTTCCAAGTGGAAGAAACACGTGTAGATATTTTGTCCTAGTTTTTTACATTTAACATCATGTAAGCTTTTCCTTTGTCATTTTTGTTGATTGTTTAAGTCAACAAAAATACAATTATTATTAACTGAATCATAAAGATGTTAAAGAATTGTACAAAGAAATGACTATTTTGGAAAAGGGAAAAGCATTTTCTCATAATTGAAAAGTTTTTATGTAAAGCTGTAAGTAATTGAGATTTGATAATTACTATCTCGGTTCGTATTAAAACATGTTCGCCTTGCATGTGTTTTCGGAGTGTATTGATCAGTTTGCCTCTACCACAACCCTGCATCTATGCAAGTCTTAATTAAGTGTGCTGTAGTGATTTTGAATATTGCTGAATATGTGCTCCAGTCAAGCATGTCTTTGTGACTTAATGCTTATGCTTTAACAGGATCTTATAGAAAATGTGGTGGCTGTTGCTGAAAACACAGCTGATGAGCTAGCCCGCAGTGATGGGAGGGATGTGCAGCTGGAGGAGGATCCTGACCTGCAGCTGCCTTTTCTTTTGCCAGAAGATGGCTATTCCTGTGATGTCGTCAGAAACATTCCAAATGGTTTACAAGAGTTTTTAGACCCTCTGTGCCAGAGAGGTAAATGCTTTTGACCACACCTGAATCTAAGCCGTGACCTAAGTTAAAGTCAGCCTTTCATTGCTGTGTGTCTAGCAGCCCACTCAGTGGGAGTGTACCTGTGTCTTTTGACTAGTTGTTCTCATGACTTGAGAACCATTTCCCCATGACGTAGATTCATACAGGTCCAGACACAGCCTTCGGGTGTGTTGCAGTCCTATAGTAAGCACCTGCTTTACCTAGTGGGTATCCTGGTGGAATCTTCTCCCTGGACTTTAATTGCTTCTTTCTCCTGGCATCCTATCAGCCTAGAAAGTCTTTTTACCCTCTGAGACCAAGCTGGGACGTGTGTGTGTGTGTGTGTGTGTGTGTGTGTGTCAGGCCAACAGACCAGTGGAAAATGGCACAGACTGAGTTCCCAACCAGCTCTGCTAGACATGCTGCATGAGGAGATTACTCCTTGCGTCAATTTCACGTCTATAAAGTGGGCCAAGGGATTGCTGAGGATGGGAAGGGTTGCCTGTGGGACAACAGGTCTGAGTACCCAGAGTGTCGCTGGTGCTAGTGGTGGTGGCAGCGGTGCTGCTGCTGGGCCAACCTGCCTGACTGGCATGCTCTGTGAACCACTGTTATGGTTTGTATATAGATGGACCCCCGCCTCCCCGCAAGCCTCATGTAGTCATGGAAGCAGCAGATTTTAACATTTATGATTGATTAGTTGTGTAGCACTGGGATTGACGGTGTGAGTTCTGCACCTGCCCATGGGTGGAGCCGACATACAATGTAAGGTCAGAAGGGAGACATGTTTTGCTCTTTTTGCGCGGTTCGCTCTTGCTGCTTGCAGCCGCCATGAACAGCTGCCCCTCAGCCACGCCACCCTGCCTTGGAGCCAGCTGAGTATAGACTGAAGTCTCCAGAATCTGTAAGCTAAATAAACTTTTCCTTGCTTCACTTTGAGTGTCAGATGTTTTGTCCCAGCAATGAGAAAAAAGTAACCAAGACAACCACACACTGCGCTTTTGTATATGGAAGGGCTAACTCAGCACTACTAAGGTAGCGTGCATTTCAGACATTTCTGTACCCCTATGACTTTCGCTGCATAGTCTTTCTGGTATATATGGATTGAAAATCTCACCGTTACTCCTAATGTATGAGCTCTTGAATGAGACCACATTTTAATTCTGATCTGGTACTTTTTTATAATGTGGGGATATTACTAGATGAGTAGAAGAATAGATTCAAAATACAGGGATCTGTTAAGTATTAAGAGTGAGGTTAAGATGTTCTGTCCACAGGCAGTTAAATTTAATGTGTATGATTTTTACCTTCAGTAAGTATTTCACTTAACAAAATACAGTTTTAGATCTTCAAAAGTGTCTCAAAGATTTTGATAGTTTTTAAAAAGTTCATTTTAGAAAGGTGACTTCTCTTGAAACTCAACTCTCTGGGCCATTCTCAGAGAACAAAGGTGGGGACAGCAGAGGTGAAGGCCTTTAGGTTATGAAATATGAAGAAAGGGGAGCAGGAAAAGCAAAGTAAAGCCCTCGTGTGCCCAGGTGGAAAGAAGACAGAGTGGCCTGTTGTGTAGTCTTGCTGGAGTGCAGTGGCAGCAGCCCCTGAACATTGGTTCTGTGGTGGTAGGTAGTCAGCTGCCACTGGCTGCTTAGAGGTGCCTTTCTGTGTGCCCCACATACCAGCACTGCAGATTCCACATCCAACTCTTCTACTTCCCAGATGTGCCCCACTCATGCATTAGCCATGCCACCATCTTCTGACAGTCCCTTCTCCTGACTGTCCTGCTCCTTTGCTTTGTGCCCCAACTGCCATCAGCTCATTTAAAATTAGGGTTATTTTTTGCTCTGTGGCCTGCTAAGAATTCTTCCCTATGACTTGTAGGATGGAAATAAACTGTTGAGCATCCTGTCACCTCTCCAACTCAGGATGAAGGTGCTCTTTGTCAGCGAGGAGCTGCTTTTCTGTATCTGTGCTGCACGCATGTCAGCTCTCAGCTGAGGCTGTTGAGCACCCCTCCCCCCACCCTATCAGTGGTTTTCTTAAATTCTAATCAGACCCCCACTCATCTGAAAAACCTTCGTTCCATCCTGATGCTTGACATGCTTTTCCTGAGAATGGCTCTTGACATTGCTTACCTCTGTGACTGTACTGTTGCCCTGCACTTGAAAGGGGCCAAGCTTCCAGTCTTTCCCTGCATGACTGAACATAGAGGAAGCCCTCAGGTTGCCAGTGCACAGAAAGGCTGAACTCCCCACTCCTCATAGTTGAGGGTGTGCTTCCAAAGTGCTCTTAGTTGGCCTTCTTCCCACATCCACGTGGACCTGCTGCATGCTAAATGCTCAGTAATTATTCAATGCCTTGTCAGTAAGCAATCAGGGAAACTTAATTTACTAATATTTTGCAAGTGTATATAATTTATGATGTGCACTGTTGCAGTCAGGGGTTGCACGGAGAAAGATTACAATCAGGACACAGAATTTATAATATTATTTATGATGGTTACCCAGTTTTAAACACAAGAAAGTGCAGGAGATCTGTCCACAGCACCAAAGTGTGTTCTGGGAAGGCCCAAAGGCCAGCAGTGGAAGCTAGACAGTCCATGCCAGCGGGATGAAGGATCTGTGTTAAGTATGTTGAGGGTTCTACAGTGGAGCCAAAAAGCAACACTCAGATAAAGACCAGGGCTCCCTGAAAAGCACCACAGCCATCCTCAGCGACAGTGAGGTCCCGTGCTCCTCCGACAATGAGAACAGTTGAGTACATGCCAAGAAGCCAGCATGACAACTTCTCCTGGAGTTTAAACAACAACCATCTTCCCCTCTGGAGCCTAGAAGTGATGCTCAACATAAGGACCAGATCTCCCCAACATGAACCACAGCCACTCTCAGCGACAAGGTCCCGAGCTCCTCTAATGATAATGGCTGAATTCACATTGGGGGAGCTAGCCTAACAAGCTCCTCTAGGAGAAGCAGTGGCTCCAAACAGCAGCACTTAGGAGAACCCACAATGCCACTGCTTTTCCTCTCCACGTCTCTTTTTATGCTGGTAACTTTCCTCAGGTGGGCTGTCTACACTCAGCACCATGCTGATTTAATTCAGCTGGTGTTAAGTTGACCACCAGTTTTTAATCTATAACTTGCACCAAGTGCCAATTTTGTCATATGTACCATGAATCAGGTACTTGGAAATGTGAAAATAATGAGGCCTTAAGTTTTCTTTGTACTTCCCTTCAGGTTGTCTTGAGTGAGTAATTAGGATATAAGTGATATTTCATCGTGATCTTGGCATCACTGCATGACTTCATATGTGTTAGATGATTATAATACATGCAACCTAGTGTACAGACGCCTTTAAAAGACTTACAAAGAGTTGGGTGTTTTATGACATCAAGGTTCTTAATTCTTCATGCTCTGCTCTTTGTAAGCTGATTAAAGAACTACTGTGTACTCTCAGTTCCTTTTGTTTTTTTGTACCATGAAGTGCTGTGAGAGAAGACTATATAACCAGTTTGGACTTGTACCTGGACTGAGATGCATTCCTTATGTTCTCATAAAGCAAAGTCTCCATTGGCACCATGGTTCAGAACTTGTAAGGACTCTGACATGTGAAAAATTAAGAGCATAATTTTTAATTGTTGATATTTCAAAATCTTGATAATTCATGGTACCCTAAAACATGGGAAAAGCAAATTATAGTTATATTTTAATGAAATTGGATTGAAACGTAATTTTTGTTTTTAAAAAATTACTTTATATCCTTATTTTAACTAAATGTATTTTTGATATCTCCTTTTCCCTGTACCACAAATAAACTTGCCGTAAGTGTCCAAAAATAGCAGTCCACATTACCCTACTGATGAAATATTAGGGTTGACAGGGCCTCTCTATTGTAGGTGAGGTAGAGCTGCCAATGTCTCACACAGCACAAGCATTTCCCCATCAGGGCAGGCTGCCCTCTGCAAATGGATGACAGCAGCTTTGGAGGAAGCTTTAGGGTTCACTCAGGGCCTGTGTACTGCAACTTTGTGGAGAATTACTTAGACATACAAATTAAGATTTGATTAAATGAAGGGTAATGTGTTTTGAATTAAAATGTCACTTGTCCCTAATTAAAATAATGAAAATATTCTTTTTTTTTTTTAATTAGTACATGGGTTTGTTGTTTTTTTTTTTTTTTTTTTTTTTTTTTTGCGGCACTGGGGGACGAACTCACAACCTCGCGCTTGCCAGGCAGGTGCTTAGACCACTGAGCTAAATCCCCAGCCCTACGACAATATTCTTTAAAACATAAAATGATTCTAAACTTCATTTGTAAGAAACTTAAATTGAGTATGAACTCACAAGAAATTTGGGCAAAGAATAAGAGAAGGGGCATACCTACCACAGAATTATGTAGGTTAAATAACATCTTGAGTATAAGTCATTGAGTATAAGTCATTTAACACAGTGTCAAATAGGTAGGCAGACACTCCTATCTGTGTAAGTCTCTGGTTTCCTTCAGCATACCTTTTCTTGGTAAATAGACATTCAGAATGTCATGGTGGGGCATTAGTGGTCCAGTGGGGTAAACAGTTCTGAAAAAAAGTAATTACGAGACAATTCAAAATTTTATTAGAGAAGTAAGAAAAAAGTCCTCTTGGGACACAGGATGAAGAGACCAGATTTTACTTTTCACTTTGGTGCTGAAATCCTATTGGATCAAAACAAATACACACATTGTACCTGTTAACTCAATTTTTGAGTGAATAAGATATAAAGCAAAATATTATTATTAGATAGTAAGCACTTAATAATTTGTCTTGCTTCTCTTGGTGAAGATCATGTGTCTTGATCGATGTACTTTTTCCATTTTATAATTTGCTTATTTCCTTCTTAGGATTTTGCAGATTAATTCCTCATACACGTTCACCAGGTACTTGGACAATATATTTTGAAGGTGCAGATTACGAAAGTCACCTTATGCGTGAGAACACAGAACTGGCAAGTATTTTCAGAATGTTAAATGAGCTATGACATAAATATATTCCTAATGACACGAGGATTTCATACATGCTTGTTCTTTGCTTACACTGAAATTTTTTTGATAGAAAAATATTAAGATCATTTTTAGTACCAATTTGATTCAAACATCTTAAACTGTAATTTGTGTAGATAAATATTTACTTCCTTTCTGGGCAGTGTCTATAGTTTTGTGTATAAACAAAAGGTACTTTTAAAGATACAGAATATTTATGCTTATAATCATGCTGATGTTAATGTTAATGAAATCTTTAAAACATAGTACTACAGTAGCCTTAACAGATGTTATAAGAAAAATATTTTTCTTAGTCAAAAATATTTTATCCCTAGCCGAGCGTGGTGGCACTCTCCTGTAATCCCAGCATTTGGGAGACTGAGGCAGGATTGTTGCAAGTTCGAGACCAGCCTGGGCTACAAAGTGAGCCCGAGGCCAGCCTGAACTACACAATGAGACCCTGTCTCAAAAAGACCAAAAAAAATTTTTGTATTCTTGTGTAATCCTGCCTTGACTTAAATGTGTATCAAATTATTCACTGATACTTGGTATCCTTTGAAATAGTAGTAAAACCCTTCATACATCTTAAGGAAAAATCTGCTTTACTTCATACCAGGTTTTAAACGGTAACCAAAAAGGCACTTTTTTGTATAGCAATTCAAAGTAACTCAAGTTGGCTTCCTAAGGTACTTTAGGTTTGAGTATATACAAGAGCCATCTCCAAAAACTGAATTGATGGTTAGTATGTTACACCAAAAATGTACTTTTTACTAACCTTACTTTGTCAAATCTAAAGTAACAGCAGCAACCTGTAATTAACTAGATTTTGAAGGAAAGCAAGTACCTTCTTAGAGTAATCACTAATTCTTCCTTTTTCTAATTTATTCTCTTGTTTCAAACTTTGTTTTTTTTTTTTTTTTTTTTGATATATCACCTAATTTTATTTTCTCCCAAAATATTCTCTCACAAGCTTTGGTTATTTTCTTTCTAAATTAAAAGGCCATATGTATAATTCCCACTTATATGCTGTCACGTTCTGTATTTTAAGTCCCCTTAGTGGGTATACATTGTTGGTTTTGTTTTATGATTTTCTTTAACTGTTGGAGTGAGGTATGGCTTGAGTATAGCATGTAACTTCCATACACTGTTTCTTTGTTCGGCTCTGACCTGCCTCTGGGGTCTGTAACTTAGTCCTCAGGTTGGTTGCCCAGCCATGGAGGTTTTCCTCAGCAGAATACTTTGAGCACTGCTGTGTGAACCCTGTAGCTGCTGTTTTTGTCATTTAAAATAAAATGACTGTTTCATTTTTCCCAGAGACACAGATGTCAGGTCACTCATATTATAGCTTGCTTTGCTTTTTTCCCCCCTTTTTGCAGGCATCCCTGGAGACAGTGTGAAATAAGCTTGAACCACCAGTGGTACAGGCATGTCTGTCCAGTTGGGCAGCTTGTACCACTGGTGCTGTTAAGTAGATCTGAACACTTTTATTGGGCTTTTTACTAATAAAATTAATTTTGAAAACTGTCCAATGGGACAGGCATGCAGGTACCAGTGGGTGGTTCAAGCAGCCCAGCAGCAAGACATACAAGTTACAGCCCTGTCATGAACATGTTAAATTTCTTGAGAAACAAAAAAGCCTGGCAATTTATTTTGAAAAGTAATAAGGTAAAAATTGGATTTTTGTCTTAATGATAGCTTTTCTAACCTGTTAAAAGTTTAATACTGTTTTGTAACTCAAGTTCTTAATGTTTAAAAAGCCAACTTTTATGACCAGAGTTATCTTCCAGACTCTAATCAAGAGTATTAGTATTGAGTTTTCCAGCTATGTGAAAAGTGCCTGAGTTAGTGGATCTTTTTTACTCTTCCCGTTTGCTTCCTATAGTACACTTGACTGACTGGCTTTCTAATCATGTGGAAGCATTTCCATCTCAGCCACAAAGTAAGCCTTTGTTCTCATTCTTAGGCCCAGCCTCTGAGGAAAGAACCTGAAATCATCACTGTGACCCTAAAAAAGCAGAATGGAATGGGCCTTAGCATCGTTGCAGCAAAGGTAGGGTAGTGTGTGCCATGTGACTTCTGGGCATTCTATTCCCTGGGCATTGAGTTGGCCACCATCAGGGATGCTGCAGTGGGGGAAAGGGGAGCACTGCTTCTGGAGCGAGGAATGTGCCACATGGTGAAGCCACTATGCTTCCAGGTTAACAGAAAGATGAACTCTGAGAAGGTAACAGGGTAAGTGGCACCTGGGGGCCAAACAGTTTAGTGGCATAGGCATCACTTGATCAGCACTGCAGGCGGAAAAAGTATTGCTTCAAAAAAATGGACACAGGTCTGTGCCTCCTCACCACAGGTCTCAGGCTTTCTCAGCCTTCAATGGAATGAGGATCCAGGAAACCTCATGACACAGGAAGGGTTCTAGTTCTTATCTCAGGTGTTCTTTCCAGAGGGTCAGTTAGAGATTAGGAGGTGGCCAGCAATTGTTTTTAGGAATGTTGACTACTCAGCCAGTGTCCCAGAACTCTTGGGATTGGAGTCTCTTCACCTGCTAGTGTGTGGCAGGATATTCTAAGCCACATAGACCTCTTTTCTGAATGATAGTCAACATTGGAACTCTAGGAGTAACAGTATCTCATGAGCCTTTTACTTGCTTATATTGAACTTCATTCTGGAGTCACAACCAGATACTTTCAGTGGAACAAACAAGATTCTTTAATAATTTATTAACTAATGCTAGAGTCATCTATGCTAATGTTTGCTTAAAATAACATGTTAGCACCAACATTGTTGCCTCCGTTCCTATCTAGGGAATGTGTGAAGCTTTCAGATACTATGTATGATCACAATGCTCTCTGACTTGCGCGCTGTTAATGTATTCTTCAAAAAGTTTTAAAATTAATACTAGTGATAATAGTGAAAAATTTTAGGTTGAAGTTTATTTTTTCTGTAACAGAATTTTAGCATCTGAGTATTAACTAGAAATAAAGAGCTGGACTTGGTGACACATGCCCGTAATCCCAGAACTTTGGGAGACAGAGACAGGAGGATCATTGAATGTTTGAGGCCAGCCTGGGCTACAAAGTGAGTTCAAGGCCAGCCTGAACTGCACTGTGAAACCCTGTTTCAAAAAGACAATGGATGGATGGATGGACAGATGAATGGATGGATGGATGGATAGATAGATAGAAAGACAGACAGATAACTGTCATTTAATTTAAAATCTGCAATTCCAAAACCCAGAAACCTGAGATGTTTCAAAGGTTGCACTGAAACCTTTCAGTGGACATGTTCCTACCCCATTTGTACAGGGCGTGGGGTCAGCACTGTACTAAACACATGCAAAGGAATGAGGCACATCCTGCTCTTAACTAGAAGCAGTAAGCTGATGGGTATACTACCACACCCTGTACATTTCCCTCTTCTAGGAATCTTTGCTCTTTGAACTGCTTTTCAAAACAAAGCTCACATATCCTACTTTCCTAGGATTTCCCTGGCAGCTTACCTATTACCACTGTCCCCTGCATCAGGACACGTCCCTGTGTGCTTTTCTTTCACGCACTTTGCACAACTGGAATTAGATCCTTTAGGGTTTTGCTGTTTCTCACCATTAACTGAAGCATTTTCTCTCTCGTGTCCTCACACTCTAACACAGTCCTTGGCATTTGATAGGCAAAAAGTATTTCCCTAAAAAGGTGAACAAGTTGAAACAGCTTTCCTTTTTATTTTAAAGAATATTTGATTTGCTGTCATACATCTTTAATTCTGAAAGTTAATTTCCTGTAATAAACTACCAATTATATCAGAATAATAGTCACTGAGTTAGATATGAGGAAAATGTTATCCATAATCTTCATCATACCAAAATCCACTGTGAGTGCCGTGAATCTTCATATATGAGAACTTAGAGGAGTGGCATAGGTGGCAAGTGACTGCTAACACAGCATGGGGATTGTGGGAGAAGTGGAGTCTCATCCAGTCTTTGGAATGTCTGGATGTTTAGTAATAAGGAGAATATGTCCTGTGGGTGCAAGTGGTGATAAAAGCAGCAAAGCATACACAGGTATGGTGTGTGCGCGTTTTGACAGCCTCAGGTTGGCAGGCCAGGGAATAGGTAGGAGAGGGCCATATATAGCCATCGTTGAAACTTGGTGTGAATAGGTGAGGTTCCTGTATGCTGTCATCAGCACCTCAGAGAAAGGAAGCTTTCACCGGAGGAGTTGATGCCATGATGCCTCAGGAATTTTTCCTGGGCTTGGTGTACAGGGTGCTGTGAAGGCCAGGCTGCAGGTGGTATTCCTTCAAGAGCAGTTGAGTCACATAAGGTCGCAGACCTGTGACATGCGGAAGGTGCATCTGGAGCCTCTGAGCTTATCTCACCATCCAGAATTCATCTTGTTCCAAATGCAGTCGTGCTTATGAGCCACATTTTGAGACTTGGTCTACAACTCAGAACATTTGGAGATACGAAAAATGAAAAATCAGCCATAGAATTATTTTCCCCTTTGCTTACCAGCTGAATCAGGAACCATTTTCAGGGAAATAAATTAAGATCAAAAATTACTCTCCCACACTCAGACAGTATACTGGGAAGATTTCTGGGCTGGACATAGGCTTAGTAGTAGTTTATCTAGCCTTTGTGAGGCATGGGTTCTATTCCTAGCTCTGCACAGAAAAATACAACAAAAAAGACTTAATGTCTGAGCTGTTAGGTACACAGTCTTATGCCGGTATTGTCATCTTTGTGGAGATGAGAGGGTTATGAGATGAGTTACATATATCAGTCTCTGTCTCTTCCAGTTTAAAAAATCTCTCAACCTAAAATTACTGGTTTTCTGATCTAAAACTACTTAATCTAAAACTACTCAAGTCTGATTTATGTGCCATTCAATGTTTCATGGTTTCTGCTCTCTGATTTGGCATCCTGGCACAGAGGAGCCAGCGTTTCTTTCAGCAGGGAAGGAGGAGTAGGGCTTGGGCTCCACCTGGCATTTCTCTGGTTTGCTTGTCTGGAGGTTCTCCTCTGTCCTTGTTGGACTGCCAAGTGTTAGGTCTGGAGTTAGAACAAACAATGAGCCAAGATGAAAGTCACAGTTGAGTCTTTGTTCAGTCTTGCAGGCAAGAGGCCAAAGCAAAGGGCACCGCCCCGGGTGTGTTTTCACCAAGATGGGTCAGCCGGGAGTCAGGTGATAGGCAGACAGGAAGCCTGTCACTATGAGGAGCCCTGGGGAAGTCTGTGCCTATCTGGACCAGCACCAGTCTAAGGGGCAGACCTGTGACTAAGAGGGCTGGTGTGGTCACACAAGACCCAGGGGTGCTGTGCTGCTTGAATTGTTGCACATAGCTTCTGCCCTGCCTCACCCCTGCTGCCATACTGCCAGCACAGCTGCCCTGGCGTCTAGTTCATTGTTCTGCACCTGGTCCTCCATCCTGGCCTCTGCTGGCTACTCCTCTCCTCTGGGGTGAAAGCCCATGAGCTGTTTCATCCTTTGGCCTTTGCCTACATACAAAGAGGCCTCCAAGGAAAATTTACCCTTTCTTCTACATCTGTGGCAGATCATAATTTTGTCCTAAAAATGAAATGAGTCCTTGCCATTGTAAAAAACTTTCTCTTTCATGATAAAAGGAGACCACATCTGTCAATATAGCCCAGTTACTGACTTCCAGAAGACTAACATAACTGAGGGATCTGCAAGATTTGACTAGGAAACCAAGCAGTTTTCAGATTAAGTTCTTCATTAATTTTAGTAATAATGGAATAAACTTAATAAGAAAACAGTGACTAATTGTTCAGGTAATATTTATTCCAGAATTGAATACTTATTTGTGAAAAGTAGAGTGTAATTCTTCACACTGTAACTTTTAAATTTGTATTTTTCTTTGTTGTTTCCTATACTAGGGAAGATATTTTAAAAGATTTTGTTTAGAAGATTTGGGAAATACAGTGTTTCGACTTGTGACATAGGATTCCAGAATTAGAGCTTTGTAGAGTTTAATGACAACACAGGCTAGAAGGGTACACATCCATGAGAAGTGTTTCTGTCAACCAAATGTGGCACGGCTTCTGTGGACCCACTGAGCCCTGCCCCTGAGTTCACACTGGCTTCCTGCCACCTGCCCCTTTGAGGAGACAAGGATGGCTGCCACTCCAAACAGGGCACTCTGTAAGCAGAGAGCCCTAGGGCTCAGTATTTCCTGTTTCTCACCAGCTCCCTCCATCTATTGAGGAAACAGTTGGTTCCTCCCCAGCATGTGGATGGTATTCATTTTGGTCTCCTTTCTGGTCTTTTTAGATACTTTCCATGTGAATAGTGTACATGAATTTAAAACTGGTAGAAAAGTAATAGAGTCCAGAGTTAGTCCCAAGATGTCTATACCTTGTAAAATAAACTTAATGAAAATACGTATAGGTTCTACTCTCATGAAAGTTACTGTTTTACCTAGTACAAGTTTCTTATATCCTGCCACACCCATCTGAAATCATAGGCAGTGGCTTTTACATACTCTTTGACTACTTGAGGGACAAGGAGAGGATGACAACTAAGGAATAGCATCACAGATTGCTGTTTACACAAGAATGCCTGCTGAGAGGGTGCCTGGAGTGTGATGTAGAGAGGTTTGGGAGTAAGCTGAAGAGATGATTTTTAAGCAGAAACTTGAAGGGTCAGTAAGGGTTGCCAGAGTGAAAGGCAGGTAGAAAGTTTCAAAAGTAGGGCCATGTCACTTGAGGAGTAGGGGAGACTATGAGTCCAGGCTAAGCAAGATCCTGCAGTTGTAGGCTAGCTTCTCAGCACAGGGCCAAGTTGCAAGCCCCCTGGGGCTCTGCCACACTGAATGGTTATGCTGTCGCACTGAATGGTTATACTGGAACTGACCCTGAAGACCTAGTTCAGTTGTGTGCCAGGAAACGGGCACCCCGTCAGGTACAGTCTTGTGAAGTTAGGTCTCAACAGAGCCATGGGTTTTATTGCAGATAAAACAGGAGTCTCTGGAAATGTTTAAATGAAGATATAATATGCCAAGAACGCATTATAAATTTGATTCTTAACTACTCCGGGCCATGGCTTAGAGACTTTTCTCAGTCCTTTACCTCTTGAGAGGTCTATCAGCCCAGGTTGTAGAAGGTGGCCCTACGGGGCAGGTGTTTCCTGTTGTCCCCTGTTGGGCTGGCAGCTTCTGGGTCTTCGTGGGTGCTGAGAAATTCTTGTTGGATGACTGTGTTCAGATAAATTAATGAATTGGGTGAAATAGGTGAAAGAGGGAAATAGTGAGATGAATTCTATTTCTGTCTTGAACTTGTCATTTGCTGAAACAGGGAACCTGCAAAGGGCCAGGGACTGGAAAGGTGAGGGGAATAAAAGCTTGGTTTTGAACACTTGAAATTTGGGGAGCCTGAGAAAATAAGAACCTGCTATCCAATGGAGCGAGAGACAAAATTTTGGAGTCCTCATGCAGGTAGCCTGAAGGAAATAACTAAAAGAAAATTGTTAACTTGATAGTTTGCCATTTTCAGAAATGAAAACTTGTCTTGAAATGAGACATGAATAGCAGTTCACTGTGTGCTCAATTACTTAATGCAACTCCTTTTCCTCCAGGTTAGTTGTGATGTCTGTGACACTTGAAAGGAAGGCCCAGCAAGAGTCCTCTTGGGTGTGTACACTGTTACGGTGACATGATGTAGTTGACAGATGTGTGGGTCTGTGTAGATGAGAGCTTTCAATTGACTTTCCAGACTTACGGGTGTATATTTTATGTTCAGGGCAGGGCAGTGTGCATCACAGCCAGAGGCCCATTTCTATGCATTATAATGGTGGTCCTGGTGGCAGTTAGCCTCCTGGCTGGAGTACCAAGCCCTACAAGGCACTCCTGTCTGATCCTAGGTCATGCTCAACAGTAGTGTCTACTTTCTGTGCTCATGTGGGTCTCCTCACTGTCCAGCCCTGTACTTTTTATTGCAGAAGAGCTTTTTGGCCTTACATTCCTTCCTGTGTCAGTGCTTCTACTGTTTGCTCTAACTGGATTTGTGTTCAGCACAGGCCTTTTGACTTTTTTTAATTGGTGGATGTCTCGATTGCCATAACCCTGAACTATGTTTAATGTTTAGTTTTCTCTGCCTTGTCTTCCACATGGTGGTTAAGTTTTATAAAATCCAAATGATTCAGAAGCTTTTGAGCATACTTTTTAGAGACTGCTTTTGGGTAGTTTAGCACACTGCTTGTTACTCATCTGTGGGACAGGCAACATGATGCTTCCTGTTTGATTTGGATTTTTAAAATACAAACAATTCCCTTTGTATTTTTCTAGCTTCTTTTAAAGTTTAATAAAGTTCAGAGCGAGTGAGAATCAGAGCAGGCTGGTTGCGTAAGAGCCTGAGTATTGCATAGGCCCCAGCCCGTATTGGTAAATGCAGCACAGTGTCACAGCATCCAGCTGTTGTGGTGATCCCAGTTTGAAAAGGCGGCTGTGTTGGTTGCTGTTGAAAACTCAGAAGTAGATGGTTATTTTTTTCAGCTCAAGACTCTGATGCTGTAATCCTAAAGATGAAAATGTGGTTCTCTGTTGTTGGAAGGACAGAATCAGTGGTGAGTTTCTTTAGGGTGATGTTGTTGATGTTCTTGTGCAGACTGTGATCTTTAAAGAATGCTTCTCCTTCCACCACAGCATGTTTAAACTTGTTAATCATTAACTTGTTCATGAAGAATCATGTAAAGTAACTTGTAATCATATACCCAGATGGTTGTTGCTCACTTTATTCTACAGATTCTTAAGGTTCATAAAAATATAAAACCCTTCTGTGCTTTATATGCAAGAAAAAAGCTATGTTACAGTAAGCTACTGGTTACAGTATGGTGAAAAATGCTTTAAATAACCTGCTGCATAACTTGCTGAGAACATGCATCTGACTATTCATGTCATAGCTTCTTTGACTACTTTAGATAGTTGTACTGTAAGCTTTCTCTAAAGCATGGCTTTGTGTGTGTGTGTGTGTGTGTGTGTGTGTGTGTGTTTAAGTGGACATAAAATAATTTTAAAAGTACTTAGGATATTTTATTATTTTATCTAAAAATGAATGGTTAGTGAATTAAAAATCTTATAGTTTGTACTTTTAGGCTAATACTGATCTTTTAGGTTTTTAAATCTTAAAACACAAGGTTCCCATGTCTTCAAAATGAGAGTAGAGACTGTTTATTGATTTACTTTCTTCTTACTGAAGAATAAGTCCCTTACATAAACTATAATTTATTCCTTTGAAGGATTTGAGCCCTTCCCTCTTGAGTTTTTTAATGGTGTTACACTGTATGGGAAAGACCTGATCAAACAAATGAAGTCAGGATGTTCTGGGTTCCTTTTTAAATCGATTGTAAAGCTCCCAGTATGATTGCAAAGTATCTTCCATGAAAATACCAGAAAGCTCTTTCTTAAATTTTATGAAATGACAATGTCCCTTGTGGGTTTTGCTTATGAATTTGGAAACAATGTTTTAAAATATTTCTATGCCAAAAGCAAAACTATAAATTTCGTAAAAATAATCTTTCACTGATTTTATAATTATGACATAAGTGCTGGATTTTTGGATTAACTGAAATACTGACTTCTATTACAATAGTAAAACACTACAATAAGAACATAAATTATTAGTCTTCTAAAGAACCATCTTTCTATGTTGTGGCCTACATGGAAAATGATGATACTAGGGTGAAATGGAGACTGCCTGGCTTGTTCTGTCTCTTTTCAGACACATCCCTGGTGCAAGCACAGCCTTGGTGAGTTGCTTCTGAAAGTAGACTCCTCCTGTGGGGTCTCTCACAACTTTGAGTGTCTAGGAAAAACAGTGCATGCTTCCTCCTGGTATAATCCATACCCTCCTCCCAAATGTCACCTGTGGTTTAGTGGGGTTGTGATCCTCCTGTGGCACATCTGTGAGACCCACTTTCAGAATCTCCTACATAGCTCTTTTCTGTCCTTTTATGGAGAGGGAAAAGATGGAGTGGATTTTTCATTTTGTTTTGTATGTAATACAAAGGGTAAACAAAGAACGGAAGTGGGATAGTTTACCTCCTGGAAATCAGGCTTACTTTTTTTGCAAGCCCAAGTAAATAGCTTATTTACTTTCAGAATTATCACAGATAAAGTTTATGTGAAGAATGAATTTTAGAACCGATTATTTAAAAATTAAAATTAATTCCTCCCAAAAGAGACATCTTTAGAATATTTTAAAAACCTACTTTGGATCTTGGTAGATAAAGCAATGGAAAGCGTAAGAAAAAGCACAGGGAACAGAGCAATGCCTACCTGCCTGGTGAGTTTCAACTGTGCCTGGCACTGAGGGTCTCCAGCCCACACATTGTCTGTGGCTCCAGACCAGGGCCTCTGTACCTGAGAACAATAGGACTGGGTCCCTGCCACTTGGCAGGCTGTCTTCCTCCTCTCACTGCTAGGTTTTTTGTTTTTTTTTTCTTTTGGATTGTGTTGAGTGTTTTTATAGTGTTACTCACACACACTCCCACACACTCAGAGTTTGCTATGGGACTGTCTGGAGCACAGGCTCATTCTGCTTATGCCTGCCTGCGCCTGCCTGCGTATGTAGGAAACACCTGTGCCTTGACTGGCTTGTGGAGAGGTATGTGGGGAGAGAGAGACACCAGGACGGGAGCGGCCTTCCCCTCATCCAATACCTGCGAAACTCAGAGGTGCGTGTATCTCTCAGGTCTAAGGGAGCATAAGGTATACTGGCAGTTACTTCTGTTTTTGTCTTTTGTTGTTTTCTCATGCTCTTACATAATTTTCTACAGGTGAAGTTGAAGTGTAGATTTGTTCTACCTCATCTCGCTCTGTCCTGCTTTCTCTCATTCCTCATGGGCACCTCCTCTGCCAAGCAAGAGGTATATATTTGAGATCGCCTTTGTCTCCAGCCTTTGGTGGGCACTGCCTACTCATACGTGTCCTGAATCATGCTGGTGCGCAAGGCCGAGCTCAGCCATGAGGGTACTGTGCTGTGCTAGGGCATTGCTCTCAGTGCCTCCAGGGGGAATTGTACTTTAGGATATTGAAAATTTTATTTTTGGTATTTAAATTTGTTCCAAAAATACATTTAGTAGAATGTGTAGCTGCTTTCCAAAAGAGCTGATTTGTTACATGAGGAATGAGTAATCCTGAGTGATTATAATTGTTCTTTTAATTCTGCAATTAGTAAGTGGACTAAAATGCAGTAGTACATTTTCCATTGCCATGTTAGGTCCCTTTAGACAAGTAATTCTTAGAATTATTTGGCCTTTATATATTTGTCACTTGTGTGTTCTTACTTTTAATAGCTCTTGTTGCTTTTCCTGTGATTAGAAATCAGGATGTTAGCATATATATGGTATTGTGGTAAAATCTTGTTTTGGCCCAGTTATCTGTATACACTTATTTTTAGTACTTATGGTTACTAATAAAGTACATCCTATACATACTTCTCTTTAGAGCAGTGCTGTTCCATAGAAATGTAATGTGAGCCACATAGGTAATCTAAAACTTTCTATTAGCTACATTTTTTAAAAGAACAAAAAAAGAATAAAAATAATAATAGGAAATTTCAGAACAAAAGAATAGGAGATTAACAATGGTTAATATACTGTGTATTATCTTCAAATTAGTTGCTCAGATTATAAGATACAGGCATGAAAAAATGATCAATGAAGCCACAAACCATTCTTTTTGATGAACTAATAAGAGATTAGTTACACACACACACATGCGCGTATATTCTTTTCCCTTCTTTGTTTTCTCCTTTCCCCCATCCCAGTTACTCTTTCCTTTTTAGCATATACCCATTGCATTTTCATACTGTCTGTTGTACATTTTGGATTTTATTAGCTACATTTTTAAAAGTGAAACTAATTTTATATTTTATCTGCTAAACCCAAAATGCTATAGCAATGTGTAACAAATATAAAAATTACTGATACTCTATATTCTTTTTGTCTAATGTGTCTTTGAAATCTGGGCAATTGACACCTAGCCATTTTTCATCTTGACTAGCCACATTTCAGGTGCTTTGTACATGTGTGGCCTAGTGGCTACTATATTGGACTGCATGGTTGCAGTTGCAGATCATTGCAGACCATCTGACACCCTTTCATCCACAGCCTTGACCTGCTGCTCTGTTCCTGTGGGTGGGTTTGATCAGTTCTTGCTCAGTTTATACTTAGGACATTTAGTGATCAGTGTGTACATGCAGCAGCAAAGATATACCTAGTAGACCTTATTTTCCGTTCTTACCTGGGAAAGGAATGAAATTACCAAAAAATGAGTTCCAGTTTTGTGTGTGTGTTACCATAGGAGCTAGTAGATTGTTAATAAGATTTGAATTCCATCTTACCAGGCTAGATTGTCTTGCACATTATTGTTTAGAAATGAGATATAAATTAAGTGATATAATACTTCTAAAATTAATAAATTTTATATCCTAGGCTAACATGTTTCTTCTGTCAGAGAAGTGGGCAGGTAGTGAAAGAGCTTCATAATGCTGAGGACTTCTATAGGTCAGCAGGTAAAAGTTTTCCTAGGTACTTGCTCCCCTATGGTACCTACCCTCATGGCTGTTAGCTAGGGATGAGACAGGGCACCTTTACTCTGCTGCCCACCTGGTCAGTTCAAGATTGCCATGGCCAGATTGATCAAGTAGATACCTTACTGTTAAGCAAAGTTTGTGATTAAGGTTTAAAGGAACTACCTGTACAGATTTGATGAATATGGCTAGAAATTCTGTAAGTGTTCTTTCAAAATTTTTTCTAAAATAATTACAGTTCCAATAAAACTGTAATTTCTTCATATAGCCATTGTATTTACAATGTAATTTGTACTGCCATTGTATGGCAGTGAGCTGCAGGTGAAGTGTGGCTAGAATTCACATCCGTAGAGGGAGGAGGTGGGAAGGACCTGGATAGAGCCTTCTACAGAGCATGTATGTACAGGTTGTTGTGCTGATGGATGGCAGCCTGCTCACAGAAGTTCAGGCAGGGCTTCCTGCATTACAGAAAATATTCACTAGGTAAGTAAGATGAATTTGGGATATATTTGGAAGACCCAAAAGCTAGCCAACATTTGGATACCTCTTAAAATATTCCAGATTTAGGGCCAGGGATTTAGCTCAGTGACCTAAGCAACTGCCTGGCAATTGCAAGGTTGTGTTTGATCCCTGGTGCCGCAAAAAAAAAAATCCAGCTTCTTTGTTTACTTATACCTTATATTTATCTTCTTATCTTTCTCTCTGAGACTATTTTATTAAACATATTTTACTGACTTTTAATCAAAGTTGATATTTATAATCAACCTAGACACTAATTGGTCTTTTGAATTCAGGTCTCTAGTAACTAGTCATGAATGCTTACTTACTCAAATGAAAATCTCTTTATGACAAGCAGGTATACTTATAAATTCATTTTACTTTGAGTTAAAAAGAAGTGATTATAACGTAGAAATAAGATAAATTTCCAATATGCAAGAAAAAGAAATCGCTATCACTTCTTAGGTTTTATCTCCTCATCATTCATTCCTGACAGTAGCAGATTTGTGTGTTCCTTTATACAATAACCCACACAGGAGGTGCCAGAAGTGAATGTATGGGAGGGACAGGACAGGACTGCCTCCAAATCTTAGACCAACCTATTTCATGATTTTTGAAAAGTCGTCTTGTTACAGTTTCTTGAAATACATTATTAAAATTATTTTGTTCTTCATTAATGGTAATCTTCTAAAATATACCACAGATGGGGGAAGGGGGCTTAATTTATTGCTTTAAAATATATATTTGGTATTTTCTTTTTTATATCAGTATTACTGAAAATGTTATATTACTAGTATTACTACTAAACATTTTGTCAGAGATGAATGTAATTGGTTATCTTATTAAGAGAATACTTTCTATCATTTAAATTACAAGGTCAGGCCAGGGATTTGGCTCAGCGGCACAAGTGCCTGCCTGGCAAGTGTGAGGTCATGAGTTCCATCCCCAGAACAAAAAAAAAAAAAAAACTAAATTACAAGGTCAGTATCACCTTAACCAAAAGACAACACCTTGTGAAAACAAGGGCAAATGCCTATGCACAGCAGCAGTGCCATTATGACCTTCATTGATTAAGTGCTGCTTTCCTGTCAGTAATTCAGTAAGAAGCAGAATAACAGATGAGTCTTGGTTTTGGAATTTAAAAAAAATCAGGTTGCAGGAATTTTCAGTGCTCCCCTGACTGCGAGCACAGCTCTGCTCTGGAGTACCCACTCCACAAGGACAAGACCATGCTACATCACCCACAGAACATAGTTTAGGATAGCATAGGGGCTCAGTGACTACGTATGGTATGAATTACATGCTCATTAGAGCAACTGAATTGTGGAGTTGCAGAATTATTCATAGATTGTGGAAAATTATGAACTGTGTGACAACTATCTGATTTTGACACATGGGGGTTGTAGGGGCTGGGTTTTAGAAGCAGTTTTCTGTTGTGCATTTTAGGTCTTCAAGAAAACTACTATTGGCATAAGTGAACTCAGATAAAAAACATACTTAGTACTCTTTCAAAAGTTACCATTTATTGAGTACCTAGTTTCTATTTTATTTATTTGAAAAGTGCAGACTTTGCCAGTTATCCGAGCGATAGTTTTAAGGCTGACATGTAGTGTTAGTAATGCTGAGTGACCTTGAAGTTACGCAGCTCCATGGTAGTGGTAGGGCGCACAGAAGGAACTGTCGGTGTACGCAGGAGGAGTGTACAGTGAACACACTGGAAAACATTGGTCAGAGGATCCAGGCTGTGAGAAAGAGAAAAGACTTGATTTGCTTTGTATAGAACTCTATAAATTTAGTTCCTAGATAATGTAGCCATATCAAGCATGAAACATACTACTTCCCAAAACTGAGTTATTTTGTTAAATTAAGAAATTTCATATTGTCTTGAAAATAAGGTACGCAGGAGATGGTTTTATGTTCACAAAACTGGCATGTTGCATGCCTGACATCCCTACCCCACCTCCACCAAACAGAAAGGGAATTAGACATTAGCACTGAAATCTGTGAAGTGAAATTGCTAACTAATGGGAGGAAATGTGAATAATTTCCAAGTGAAAATTATGTAGTTCTAAGATACCATAAAAAATTATTTTAATTAAGTCGTTTATTGAAATCGTTGTCTTTATTTCTTTATACAATACCTTTTTTCTTGTATGACCCAGTACTTCATAACTATTAAAATAACGATAGATTTTTCTTTGTTGTGACCTAAAAATATATATACTCAATTGTGGGATATTGTCAGTAACATCTAAGTAAGATTTCATGAGTATGACTGCTTTTTTTGATAGTTACAATAAATTATTGATTAGTGATTTCTTTATCGTTATGATGGCTAAGTAGAATATTGATGATGCTATAATTATATGGCATTTAAGTCTCACATTTTTTCATGATAGAACAATTCTGTGGAGATGGGTTTTGTTGCTTTAATATTTACTTACAAGTTAAATATATGAACTGGAGCAGAGTGTTTTCTGCCTAATCTTCCCCTACCACCTTAACACAAGAAGTTCCTCCCTTTTTTTTAAATTTTAAGCTATAGTAAAAGAACAAAGTTATAAGGGTACATATTGCAATGTAAAAATAGTGTAATGAATTGCAGTTTTTACACATTTTTATATGTATCATACAAGTAATTTTTAATTCACTGTACTTGTGGCTATTCCAACTATTCTGAAAATAACTCCAGGATTCCACATGTATTTCAGTCTTCTCATCTGCTGAGTTATGAATGAACAGCTGATTTTTCAGTATTTTTTCTTCTAATTTTAAGACTATAGAGGCACTTCCTATTTTTTTTTAAGTTTTACAAAATAAGGTGTTAATTTTATTAACATTTTTTTCTTTTTCTTTTTTTTTCTTTTTTCTTTTGGTACGGGAATCAAACTCAGGACCTTGCATTTGCCAGGCAGGCACTGTGCTGCCAAGCTGTATCCCCAACTAACATATTTTTTTTTAATCATTTTTCAGTTTTCATATAAAAATGAGATCCAGGACTTTGTCATAATTTTCTCTGTGCATGTAGGGTGGTTTTGTTTTAGCTTCTCTTTCCTGCATGGTATCTTTCTTTACTGTGTCCTCTCAGTGTGTTTTTACTTTTTTTGTGTGTGTAGGGTGCTGGTCAGGATAAACTGGGAATCTACGTCAAGTCTGTTGTGAAAGGAGGTGCTGCAGATGTGGTCAGTATCACTTTTAAAGAAGTAAAGTTTCAGTGTGTCATATTTTTAACAAGTAGTGTGAGATGTCTCACTGATGCTCCGAGCTGTGCAGTACTGGGTGATGCTTATTAGAAGAACAAGTCTATACTTACCACCTTTTCTTCTTACCCTAACACATGTGCACACCTCCCTGGGTGGGCTCAGGATGGACGGTTAGCTGCTGGTGATCAGCTTCTCAGTGTGGATGGACGAAGTCTGGTTGGACTGTCTCAGGAAAGGTATGATTGACTGACTTGTTCAAAGCATAGTATTAAAATATCTAGATGATGTTTTCCATTGAGTTTTAAAATTGGAAGATGAAAAATAATGCACAGAACCTCTGTGGTCTTACTATTTTTTATCTTTTTAAGGGTAAAACTTAGTGTACATGGTATTTCATTTGTTACAATATTATATTTTAGTATATAATAGTTTATTTTAAACTAAAAGAATATGTATACTCTTAGTACTTCTTGCAATTTTTGAATATCATCTAACTATTAATAAGATAACATGGTGCATTTGCACGTTCCTGTGGTTAATTTTCTGAGGGAGAAAACGTTCAGAAGGTAATCTGTCTGAAAGTCATACATTGCACAGAGTGGAAGGTGAGACTGGGGACCATGATTCTCAGTTGTTCTAATCAAAGGCTACTGTAGGACAGTGAACACTTTTGCTTTTCTCACACTTGTGACATTCTTTTCCTAGGGCGGCGGAACTCATGACAAGAACAAGTTCTGTGGTCACCCTTGAAGTAGCAAAGCAAGGAGCTATTTATCACGGCCTGGCCACCCTCCTCAACCAGCCATCCCCCATGATGCAGAGGGGTAAGGAACCAAGATGTGCTCGCTCCTGGCCAGGGTGGCCAAGTCTAACTGGTTCCATACAGGGTGCAGCAGATTCAACAGTCATAACCCCTTTTGCAGTCACTAAAAACCCTATGGAGTAAATGCTGGTGTCGCTATTGTACTGTTTCTAAAAATAAAGAAATCAAGAAGGAGAACACTTAAAATAAGATACCAGGCATCTGGAAACCAGGATTTGGATGGTGCCATCTGACCTTGGAGCCCACCCTGTGATGCAGAAAAGGTTTCCTAGCCGGGCGTGGTGGCTCATGCCTGTAATCCCAGCACTCAGGAGGCTGAGACAGGCGGATCGTTGTGAGTTCGAGACCAGCCTGGGCTACAAAGTGAGCTCAAGGCCAGCCTGAATGGCATAGTGAGACCCTGTCTCAAAAACACCAGGGCTGGGGATCTAGCTCAGCGGTCTAAGCGCCTGCCCAGCAAGCGCAAGGTCGTGAGTTCAATCCCCGGTGCCGCAAAAAAAAGAAAAGGTTTCCCTTCCTTGTTCCCAAGATCCCTGTGATACCCTACCACCACCACCAATGTGCCTGATTGGCTGCTGGTGAAGTTCCATAGGTTGGTACAGAATAAGTGCTCAGGTATAAACTCTTTAAGACATATTCTTTCAACTGAAGGAACATACTTGCATTTGTATGTGAGTAGTTACAGTATTTTAGTCCTGCACGTACTGAAATAAGGCAGGACTATCTGGGTGTATTTAATTCCCTTTAAATTAAAAACTCAGTTATTGAAGTAATTTAACTCAGTTATTTATCTGGTTATTTGTGGGAATTGTTTTTTGTACTATATCAAAAAAAATTAGAATAAAGGTCATATAAATGTAGGGCTTTTTAAAAATTGCAAAAACCACAAGAGAAAACTGTTATAACTCATATTGTTATTTTTTTTTAATGACTTATATTCTTAAGTAATCATATACCTTGGTCAGTCTTAATGATGCACTTTGTTTATTGTATACATAGCCTGTGCAGTATCTTGGTTAATAGTTGATAGAGCCCTCTTCTCCATAAAACAAAATTCTGAGGACTTCACAACTGAGAACCTAAAGTCTGTAGCTGATAGTAACAAGCCAGCAGCAATATCAAAGGCCTCTGCCAGCCTGGACCTTCTGCTTACTAAAGCAAACAGAAAGGGAATCTCAGCAAAACCATTGTTGTAGTAGAGGCTTTGATTCAGCATGTATTTTTAATGACATAAAAGTTAACATAAGCAAACTACAACATGAGTTAGAAACCAAAGAGGAAAGCTGTTGCAAGTATCTAATAGAGGCCAGTGCTGTATGTGGCTCACTGGTATAATATTCCCCTAGCATACATGGGACCTGGGTTTCAACTGCAGTACACACACACACACACACACACACACACACACGCAGAATGCATATTAAATCAGAGTCAGCAAGAAGACTGAAAGTGATCAGAAGCTGATAGTCACATCAAATAACAGCTGTGATGATGACAATCCCTAATGATGAAAATGTTAATATATGTTAAGAAATGAGAGTGTATTTATCTTTTTAGATAAATTCGTTTTTAGAAGTGACTTTAAACATCATTACTTTATTATTAAAATAATGTAAACTTCAGTTGATGAAAAAAACTTTGAAAGTATATTTTTCTCATACGTAACCAGATGAATGTTTTCTGTATTCTCAAGAGATTTAATAGCTTTTTAAAGATTTTGTAACAAAATATCTGCCTTATATTAAAATTTATTTCATATGCTAAGAAATGTTTTATGAAATCAAAATTTTTAGATTCATTTTCCTTTTAAACCTAATCAAGGTGCTTAAATAAATAAAATTTAGGACCAGTTGAAAGAAGAGCTATTGAATATGCTTTGTTTTCAGTTTCAGATCGTCGTGGCTCAGGTAAACCCCGACCAAAGAGTGAAGGTTTTGAACTATATAATAATTCAGCTCAAAATGGCTCACCAGAGAGTCCTCAGCTGCCTTGGGCAGAGTATAGTGAACCAAAGAAATTGCCTGGTGATGACAGACTGATGAAGAACCGGGCTGACCACCGCTCCAGCCCCAATGTAGCAAGTAAGAGGAAGCCATTTCTCTTTTTAAGTATTAGTGTGATCACAGTGAGAAGTGAAGGGTCACATTATGCTTTGTTAGTTCCTAAAGGAAAGTTGCTATCTGCACATACTGGCTAACTAGAATAGAGTTTTCAGGAAGGATATTGTAATTAACATTCTTCTAACAGGAAAAAATGAAGTTAAAAGTTTGATTCAGTGGCTGCTATAGACAAAATACATTGTTTATGTCCCTAGCAGAAATTGGCAAATTTCCAGCAGAAGCTAAAATGTTTTTTACACCTACTTAAAGAGATCAACAAAAAGAAATAATGGAAGGATGTGCAACAAGACACATAAGACTTGCAATGCCTGAAGAGTTTGCTTTCTAGGCCCTTATCAAAAGCATTTGCCAGTTCCTAGTCTTGAGAAAAGCTCTGACTGGCTCTGGGTTCTGATGGCATGAGAAAGAGTGATGATGTGATGGGACCCAACTTATTGCATGTCTTGTTTTGTTTCAGTGCTAGACACCATTAACACCATATGATGATGCATGAGATGTAATTACGGCTGTCAAAGACATTTTTATGTTACACTAGCTTGTTTATTTAATAATAAACATTTTCCCCCTTGTTTACAACAGATCAGCCCCCTAGTCCTGGAGGGAAAAGCACATATGCCTCTGGAACAACAGCGAAGATAACATCTGTCTCCACTGGGAACCTCTGCACTGAGGTCTGAGAAATAAACTGAGGGACTTTTTACCATACTATTATATTTAGATTTCTCTTGGAATATCTGAGTTGTCTAACATGATTCTTACTTAGCAAGTTATCATTGATAATTCCTATATGTACAGCATTTATTGTTTTTTTAATATACTATTTAGATAAATTAGTTTTAAATTAATATCAGCAAAATAAAAATGTTCATATTCACAGTATAGGATCAAACACTTTTAATTTTAACATGGTATTTAACATATGTGCTCGTTTTTTGGATTTTAAAACATCAGAAATTAATCTACTATATAATTGTAAACAACTTACATTTCTTTGTTCTTCACATTTTGCAGGAGCAGACCCCTCCACCCAGGCCCGAAGCCTACCCCATCCCCACTCAGACATACACCAGAGAGTATTTTACCTTCCCAGCTTCCAAATCCCAAGATCGGATGGCTCCTCCCCAGAACCAGTGGCCAAATTATGAGGATAAGCCACATATGCACACAGATAGTAATCATTCCAGTATTGCAATTCAGGTTAGACATAAAGGGTTCCACAAATTTCTCTCAGACTTTAAAGCAGTAGAGTAGACCAACTTCTTATGATGAAGTTTGAAAGATTTTAGTGACAATTGATATTTTCTATGGAAGAGCAAGGTTGTCCTCTTACTTTTTTTCTTTCATGACTTTGTGGTTAGCTCTGAGAGAGGGGAATAGGACAGAATGCAGGATGCAGTGGACAGGGATGCTGTGTTTAATGTTTGATTAATGAAATATTAGTGGTGTAAGGTCTCAGTTACAACTTTGAATGCAAGTCACTGCTTCCAGGATTGAAAAATAAGAACCCAGTGATACTCTGTGCATTTTGCTTTTGTCTGTACTAGTGGACCTGCGGAAGTGGGACTGATACACATGATGTAGTCAGTGCTACTGGAGGTGGGTCCTATCAAGCATGGACTGCCAAGGCCCTGTTTTGAGCGGAACCTGGCTAATCTCAGTTCCATCACAGCCACCTTCGTGGATAAGCATTTAGGGCAGCGAGAAAAGGCCTGGAGACACATGGTTGAGCAAGAACCCAAGGTAGGGTGAGGGAGGTGGCAGAACTGAGGCACTAAAGGCAAGTGAAGCCAGTTGGAGGGGCTCTGGAGAAGGTGATGTAAGTCCAGGTACCTAAGCTGGGAGCATTATTATACGTGACTGAAAGAAAAAAGTAAATATATGCTCAAATAGTACAGTCTACAGTGATGGCAGATCTTCAGAGTTTTCAGTGATACAAACAGCCTGCTGTAGCTTGTGGGCCATAGATTTGTCACCTCTGGTCTAGAATAAATATTGTGTAACCTGGATAGTAAATGTCATGGGAATTTGGAAGAATTACTCTTCCATTAGAGTGCCAAAAAAAGACTTTGGATTTGAGATAGCCTCATAGGGAGAGAAGAGCAGATAGGCAGAGAGGAGAGAGAGGGTTGCACTCCCAGGAGGCAGTTGGCAGTGAGGTGAGAAGAGTATGTTCTGAAGACAGACACTGGTCCTCTAGTTGGTCCATCCTGCTTTTGCTAGGTGGGCCTGACTATCTACAGCATCCTGGCCCAGATACCCAGTGAGTGCTGGGTATCTTCTTCACCCTGTCAGGACACCTTCCCCACTCTGGTAGAAAGTAGAGGAAGATGCCAGGCAGTAGGTACAGAGTTAGAGATTTTGTACCTGGGCTAGGGCAGGTGCAGAGGCTTTGCTTTGTAGATTTCATGTCTTTTAATACTTTCTTTTGATCTGTAGATTGTGTACCCAGTAATGAGGAAGCTGTATTTCTGTTTGTAAGTGAAGTTGTCACTAAATTTTGGGAGTAAAAGTTCCAAAATGTTCCATTTTTCTGTTAGGCTGTTGTTTTCTAAAGTGATAGTTCATCTTTTATGTTGTTTGAGAAGAGTTTGTTTCATTCTATCTCATACACACATTTATAGCCATTGAATTTATACCAGTCTTTTTTACATGTTTAAGATTGGAGCAGATACATCTCGGATGAATAGAACTCGTCCTTGGATGCATGACTCTATCAAAGAGCTTATAAAACCAGTCCCAAGCTTTGGGATTCAATTCAGAAATGGATCCATTGATGGATAAAATGGTTCAGATTGAATAATTACCCTTAGTAGTAAATAGAATTTCATTACAGGGAAGTACCTGTGGTTGTCCTTTGTGTACTTAGACTGTACACATTCATTTTTTGGCAGTCAGCTATGTGTCTGGTCCCACCTGGAGATGGTGCGGGTACCCTCATGCCTGCTGTTGGAACCGGGGGAGGAGGTGGCATTGCTGTGCCTGAGCGTCCCTATGGTCTGTTTTTTCCAGTGCTGCAGAGAGAAAGCGTGGCTTTTCCTTCTTTTTTCACAGATGGATTCACTGCAGTCACACTTTGCCAGTGAGCCATAGAGCAGTCTGAGCGTCTAGTCTGTATACATCCAGCAGTTGTTGTGGTCTGTTCACTCTGTGAAGATGAAATATCTGAATTTTCTTTTTTTTTCTTTTTTTCCTGTGAAGGACTGAAATTTTAACAGTTCTCTTTTTGTTACCCAGCGTGTTACCCGTTCCCAAGAAGAGCTCCGGGAAGACAAAGCTTACCAACTTGAGCGGCATCGAGTGGAGCCAGTCATGGATCGGAAGTCTGACAGTGATATGTGGATAAATCAGAGCTCCTCAGTAGAATCTAGCACCTCTAGCCAAGAGCACCTGAACCATTCCTCCAAGTCAGTTACTCCTGCTTCTACCCTGACCAAAAGTGGCCCTGGCCGCTGGAAAACCCCCGCTGTGGTGCCACCCACACCAGTGGCTGTCTCCCAGCCTATTCGAACAGACTTGCCTCCACCACCACCTCCACCTCCTGTCCACTACGCCAGTGATTTTGATGGGATTCCCATGGATTTGCCTCTTCCACCCCCTCCCACCAACCAGGTGGGACCCCAGTCTGCTCAGGTGGCTGCTGCAGAACGGAAGAAGAGAGAGGAGCATCAGCGGTGGTATGAAAAGGAGAAGGCCCGCCTGGAGGAGGAGCGGGAGAGGAAGCGCAGGGAGCAGGAGAGAAAACTGGGGCAGATGCGCACACAGTCCCTAAACCCGGCTCCCTTCTCTCCCCTGGCTACACAGCAGGCGAAGCCCGAAAAGCCTTCCACACTCCAGAGACCCCAGGAAACGGTCATTCGAGAGCTGCAGCCCCAGCAGCAGCCCCGCACTATCGAGCGCCGAGATTTGCAGTACATCACGATTAGCAAAGAGGAGCTCTCCTCTGGTGACAGCCTGTCTCCAGACCCCTGGAAGCGGGATGCCAGGGAAAAGCTGGAGAAGCAGCAGCAGATGCACATCGTAGACATGCTAAGCAAGGAGATCCATGAACTGCAAAGCAAGGCCGACCGCACCGCAGAGGAGAATGACCGCCTGCGGAAGCTCATGCTGGAGTGGCAGTTCCAGAAGAGACTCCAGGAGTCCAAGCAGAAGGATGAGGATGATGAGGAAGAGGAGGATGATGATGTGGATACCATGCTAATCATGCAGCGTCTCGAGGCTGAGCGAAGAGCCAGGGTAAAGGGGAAAAATGACTTGGTTGTGCGTATCTGTGCTCCTTATTTTAATTTGTGTGTTTGTTATGGAGATAGCTAAACCTTGATCTTGAGTAAGGATTAAAAAGGCAGATAAGCATATCCCTTTTTGCTATTGGTACTGCTATTGGCTGATGTCCTAGAGCAATGAGCCAGGGTTATAGGGCTGGAATTTTTCAAGATGTGTCCAAATAGAGCTTTATTACTGTTTTAATTAACATCACAAGTATCCTCTTTATTAACTCTTTTAATTGAGAAAAAGGGTATTTGTTAATGACTACTAATCCCCATCAGTAATTGGCAAATCTTTTTTTATAGGGCCAAATGGTAAGTTCCTGAGGTTCAGTTATGTGTAGGCTGTGTAGACTCACAGCCACTCAGCTCTGCCATGAAGGCACAGATTACCTGCAGACATCATGCAGACAGTAACTGGCTGGTTCCTACAAAGCTGCACCAAAACACGTGACAGGTGGCTCATGGCCCTATCTTCTTTGTGAGCAAATGAAGCCACATCAGACTTCAAGTGCTAATGTCATTACCAGAAATAGAATATTATTAGTAATTACATTGTTGATGAATCACATATTAATTGCATAGTAAAAATTTCAGCCAAAAACTTTATCTCATTCATATATCTCCATGTTATAAAATAACTTCTGTTTCAAATTATTTAAAGTAAAATTTATAGTTTATTGCAGTGAACTGTTAAAATGCTGAATTTTAGATGAAAACCAGATTCTTCAGTATCTTATTAAGGGAGTTGTTACCAGAAAGGCATTTTTATTATTAATTTGGGCATTTGTAGAGAGGCTATTGACCATGTCATGTTAATGCATTTTAGTTATACTTTCTTTCTTAATCTGTACAATGCAATATTCTGAGAAAAGATAGCCAAGTGTATGTTCTTTTTTGTCATTTGAATTTTGCTTCTAATTTCAACTTCTTTTTAATACTGTGTTTTAACTAAAAAAAAACAGCTATAATTTAGGTATGTTAATCCTCCTTCCTCAGGATAAAATTCAGTTTTAGGTCATTATAGTGCATACACAGAGCCTGGTAGTGGAATCCCTTTTCAGTTTGCTCTGTGAATTTTTCCTAAAAAGTTCTCTAACACCTACTTCTTAATATATTAAGTATTTGTGCCCAATCTGTGTTTCATGATTTTGCCCAAAATTCAGCTTGATATCCTCTTAGATGATTAATTTTCTTAAATGAAACCAAAATCTGATTTGTAATTTTAACTATTACTTTGTTTTATTGGTATGTATATTAGTCTTCAGTAATAGATTTAATTTAATAATGACTATATTTACCATAAGAAGTGTTTTGGTTTTGGATTTTGGGGGGGGCAGGGGTGGGTGGTTTTCTGGTTTTTTAATTTTTTTGACCTTTTTTTTTTTTTTTGAAAGAGGAACTATTTGTAAACAGGGAGTGTTACTATAAGGACTGTTTTGATAGCTTTCATTTACTTTATGACCAGAACTCTGTGGCACTCAGTTATGTATGCAGTTGTCCAGCCTTGCTAGTGCTGATGCCTTTTGCTCTGCACTGGCCAGAGTCACTAATAGATACAGTGACCTGGATTCATCCAACAGCAAAGTATATTCATGACCAACCCTGTATTGTCCATACCCCAGAAATAACTAAAGTATATGGCTTTATGTTTGCTATAAATCGTACTCTGAATATCCAACTAGTTTTATTAGCAAATGAGTAAATACTATCAGTGGTACTTACTGTTATAGCTCTGTTCCAGTAATGGGAATAAATTAGCAACTGTGTTGTACATATTTCTATAATTATACTTACAAAGTGAAATTTATATTTTGAAGGGCTATTAGTTTTTCTGAATTATTAAAACACAAAGTTCAAAGCCTTTTATTATAAATTATGTTAAGATAATTTAGTAAATGTACTTTCTTCATGAAGTATGTTAAGGTTAATATCTTAGCCTAAAGAGATTAACCTTACCTAAACTTAGTTTCTTAGTTTCTGTGAATCTTAAGAGTGAAATCCAAGTACTTAATACCATGTGAACATTTTTGTTTTTCTGAATACTAGAAGTTAGTCTGTAATTCTTCAGGTTTTTCAGAGCATTATCCAAAAACAAGATAGCCACAGAGTATGCTGATGGCAGAATACAGATCTAAACCTAACTTTTTTTTTCATGCTTCATCTTTCTTTCTTTCTTTTTTTTTTTTTTTTTTTTCCCCTTCTCTATTACCTGCAGCAGACTGCTATGCCAGCAATCTCTGTTCTAGATTTGGTATGTTCTTGTTTCTTTCTCTTTGGTACTTTTTCTGTCTTGATTTTCTTTTCTCTTTTGGTGGTGGCTGTTTTATGTTCTCAGTAGAGCAGTTCTCCTAGGGTCTCCTAGATCAGGAGACTAGCCCTGTCACTATCTACAAGCATGCCTTGAATGTTACTAGATTTAGTTACTCTTTGCTTTTCTCTGTTAATTTTAAGTGTTACTGTTTGTTTATAATTTTGACCTTTTCTCAGTTTTAGTCATAATTTAATTCTGTGTATTCTTTTGTAGTCATAAGTACATGAGCAAATGAAATAATTTGCGATAAGTAATCTCTTTCATCCTTTTTATATTAGAAATAGATCTTAAATATTCAGTGGTTACAAACCCAAGTGAAATGATATTAACATTGTTGCCAGTTGTAAAGCTACAACTTAGATGTCATTGTCTGTTGGTAAAGTAAGCTTTCCAATGAACATGTGTTCTGTGTTTCCATTATTAATATCACATTAGATTTTTGTATGGTTAATCAGCCATTCCAGTTTATAGTCTGCTAAAAAGTACTTGAGGTCGCACTGTGAGTTCAGTGTTTTTATTATCAATTTCGGGGAAATTTTTGGTTGCTCATTTAGTACTCTTTATTCTTAAGTACCATGTCAGTGTCACCTGCTGGACAGTTGTAACCTAGTAAATTTATGTTAAGTCAGTATCTGTTTTGGGTCAGCTTCTCAGTGATATAAAACCAGGATCAAACACTACTTTAAAAATATCTTAAAATCAAGGTTTGTTTTAATGACCATTTCAACAGGTAATAGTGCCAATTTAAATAGCATGAGGGCAGTGTCATCCAAAGAAAAGCCTTTCTTATAAACATCTCCCTCTGTGGTGATCAGAAGGCATATATCCTGAGCTCCGCATTTCTTCGTTTTGTTTTACATGAAAGTTAATAACAATTGTACAGTTTTCTCCCCACTTTGTATATGAAGGTGTCAGAAGATATAAGTGGAAAACACTGATCAGTTTGAACGGCTTCTAGTATAAAATACTCGCTTAACAAGTATGTGTCAGAATCCAGTCTGTGGCAGGCACTCTGACCCAGAGTTTTTTTATTCCGTGAAGGCATGTATAACATAGGAACCACAGTATTTAAGAATAGCAGTCACACTGAGATTTTTATTGTACAGAAGGAGATCTGAGTGTTTTTTTTATTTCAGAGAATGCATATTTTGAGTATTACACACTGATCTTAAATACCACACTTAAAAGCATTTCATAGCTCAATTCCTCAATAAGTGTTAATGTTTTTTATAACCATATCACTATCTATAGAATTCTTTCCATGTCAGGATCAGAAAGTTGCCCTGGGAGCCTTCTTTTGGAAGGATTAGTGGTAATGGCGAGTCTGTGGTCCTATGGGGAGCAGTGCTGTCTTGCAACCTGAAGATTCTTAGCTTGTCACAGGATTTAGGGCAGTGATGGCAAAGCTTAGGCACATATGCTGCAGCAGGCTGTTTGTATCAGTGAAAGCTCAAAAAGGTTCACCAACACTGATTTAGGGTGAGTCAGTGTCAGTGAGGCAGGCCGTGTTCCCCTTGGGAGCATCCAGGATCTGTTAAGATTGGAGGGTTGCCTAGGCTAGTTCTTGCTCTTCTGTCCATGTGGCCTGCCACCCCACTCAATCCAGGGCCTCCTCTGTCTTTGCCTACTCATCCCAAACTTGTGACTTAAGAATTATAATGGTGCTAATGAGACCCATTCACACCTCTTGTCTAACCTTTTGCACCTAAAATATTCAGAAGATCCACTTGCCTGTGTACCATCTTTTTGTGTGTCAGATACAACTTTTCAATTTCAACCTGTTAAGAGTGGAATCCCTTCTCTTCCCCATACCCTCAGACTGTAGCCCTCTGCCCCCACCTTCTTCCTGTTCCAGTGAACACTTCTATTGTGTCATCAAAAAACCTGACAGTCTTCCACAACTCCTTTTCTCTCTATTCAGAAACCTTCTCTTCCTCTTCTCTTTCTCTCTATTCAGAAACTTTCTCTTTCTCAGAACCTGATAACCTCTGCACTCCCCTAGTCGACTGCTGTCCTTGCCTGCCTGGTCACTGCAGGAGAGTGTGGCTAGATTCCAGTAATCTGAACATGGTCACCTACCTTACTGGTATTTCTATAATAAGTTAAAGATGTAAGTTAATGTGTTTTGTAGTATGAAGTTATACACACATCTCAAGGTGCACTTTTTTAAAATCTGGAAAAAACTTCTCAGAAAGGACTGCCAGTTAGCAGAACTTGGTCTAAGCTTACCTACTGGCTTTGAAATCTCACTCTAGTCCAGGCTATCTTAATTTTGCATGACTTTTTAATCATTTAGCATAAAGCAAAGAGCTTTGTGAATCTTTTTTGGCTGAAGTTCAGAGTGTCACTATTACAGGCAGTTGTCACTGTATTACAGAATGATTATATTTGAAGTTTATATTAAGATGCCCTTCAACTGTTTCTCAATGTAAGTCAGTCATAGCTGACTTAGTACCATTAGTCATATAGTAAGTACCATTTTGATTTAAGAGTTTTTCTTTTTTTCTCATTAACACTTGGAATGAAGCAGTTATTTTTAAAGAACAAAGCTGTTTAAAATGAAAATACAAGAAAAAAAGCCAGATAGTGAAAGGAAATGTTAATTTGCCTTTGAAAATAGTAATTAATGAACTGAACACAAGAGATCTCCTTTGCTTACCATATATCACATAGATTCAGAAGACTAAAACTTTCTTCTTTAAGAGAAAATACCTGTCTATAGGTTTATAAAGTAGCATTTGTACTCAGGAGAATTTTGTGATCCTTCTGATTTTCTAAAGTTATACCCCTGTTTAAGAAATGATCAGCTGTGTCAGTGTACACTATTTTCTTGCTGAGTACTTGTTTTTCGTTATGTCTAGAAAGTACAACATAATGAAATCAGTTTGTATTTTGTTTGAAGAGGAAGAGTCTCTGCTGCATTAGTACTGTTTTACATTATTCCTTATTTTGCTTTTCTGTAGAATCCTTCACTTTCTTTGTGCTGTTTTATGTTGTTATTGCAAGAGTGCTGTTTGTCATCCTTTGTACTGGTGACCTTACAAGTTGTTGGGGTGAGCCCTTCCCGTGGTGCTCCCATGATCCTCTCTGCAGTCCCTATGAGCAGGCACTGGGGTCTTTTCCTCTTTAGATCCTCTTTTCCTCTTTGGCTCTTGGTTGGTGGTCAGTAGTAGCTATTCCTGCTCTAAAACCCATACACTAAAAGCCAGTTATCCTAATACCATTTCTCCTGCAGTTTTACCTAGATTATATTAAAGAAAAAGTTAATTTGTCTTTTTGAAAAAGCAACTTGTTTTTTCCCTACATGTTTCATTATTGTTTAATGATTTGAAAAATCCTAATCACAGTTAAGAATAGTACAGGTTAATTTGCTCTTTCCCGCTAGGTAGTGTTTATTTCCACAAAAATCACGGAAGAGAGTCTTTTCAACAAAAACAACAACAACAAAAACCTAATTCAAATCCAGAAATCAGCATTTTAGGTTTTATGAAAATAGAATTGCATCTTTTAGCAGTTTTATGTAAGGGATTTCTGAAGTGATTAGAGAATGAACCAGACGACTTTGATTTCCTTTTTAAGTTTAGAGATTTTGAGTCACTTCCTCTTAATGGTGTCATAGTGTAGCTGTGGGTATTCTGTAGACACAGGTAGATACCTGATGAAAAATACCCAAGGATGCAGAGATGTCAGTTACTGCTGCCTCAGACTACAACACAGAAGTAGCCATACACCAAGATAAAAATGGAGATAGTCTTGTTTCTATACTGTTTAAAAATCCAGGACTCTTAGAGAAGGTATTTTTAACTTGAACTGCCTAAACAAATGTGAGCAGGAAGAGAAAGGAGTTAAAAAAGAAATAGAAGGTTCATCTGTGCATGTGAGTTTTTAAAGATATCCTAAAATATTTAAATAGTATGAAGAATAGGTATTTTTTTGTGTTGTTTCTAAAGAATTCGAATGACTAGACATAGAAAAACAATCAGATGAATTTTGAACCAGCATCACTTTTAAATTAGTCATCACCTAAAGCAAGGTATACTCCAAGGGAGCAGAATGGGTGGCAGTAGTTGCTATGCACCTGAAGTAGTAGACAGAAGTGAGCCAGAGTGACATTCTTTCAAACCTCAGGTTCAGACTGTGACTGTGAATTTAGGGCTGTCCCAGAGATGGGAAGCAATTCTCGAAGTCCATGATGAGATCTAGAGGGAGTTAATGTCAAAGTTCCAGAGGAGGATGAGCACTAAACCCTCATTATCCAGGAAAAAGTGGGGTACTCGGAATGACTCTCAGCAGAAATTGGGTCCCACCCATATCCTACAAGAGGGGAACCTTTCAGATCTCCATGGTCGTTGAGGCCTTCCATAGTTTGATGAGGTAAGGGCCATCTGGTATACAAGTCTTATGAATTTATAGGAGGTGGCTAACATTTGTTCTAATGAAAGAATTGTGTTTAATGCATGAGCATATGTGATAACTTGCTTCTTTGAGCAATGATTAATGGAAGATGAATCTGGCACTATGGAGATGAGCTTTTAAATAATTTATTTTGATGTTATAGAGCTACAAAATATGTAAACTATCATTTTCCAACAGTGATTTAACCTGGCATTTTCTATTTAACTTTCTCTGTGCGTTGTGTGTGTGTGTGTGTGTGTGTTGGTGTATCTAGTTGTCTTTGTGGATGCTTTTGCTATCTCGTGCTGGTGGGCTTGCTGAGTGAAAGTTAAAGTCCACTTATTGTTAGTTGCAGGATGAGGAGCGCAGGCGCCAGCAGCAGTTGGAAGAGATGCGCAAGCGGGAAGCAGAAGATCGAGCAAGACAAGAGGAAGAGCGTCGGCGTCAGGAGGATGAGAGAGTGAAGCGAGATGCTGAAGAAAAGGTTATGGTCCTCTAAGGGCAACTAGAGTTTTACCAAATTAGCCTGAACATAATTGATTGGCTGGGGCAAAGGGGGCTAGAAAATGTGTGTATCTAAGATGCACAAGACAGAACAGGGCTGGACCCCCAGCTTTTGTTATTGGACCAAAAACTCTAACCCCGTCTGGCCCGCCTACCTCTCTTCTGGACTGTCTCCAGACTCCCTTGCCTTCTGAGCTGGTCTCCCTCAAACTCCAGAACTCCTAGGTCTGCGTAGCATGAGCCTCTGGGCAAAAGGTCCATTTGCGTGGGGCTCTGATCCTTACTGGACAGGGTCCAGCTCATTTTTGTGAAGCTGATACTTGTTCAGTTATTATTTGGATTGAGTATGAATTGTGGGAGGTAATAACATAGTAAGACAGTCTGTTAACTTTATAACCATTTCAAATAGGCCATTCACTAAAAATTACTGGATTCTGATCTGTGGTGAAGAGCACAGGTGGCTTATAAAAACAATATACAAGGACAAGTCAGTATGTACTCTGATACATAGTTATTTATTTCCATGTGTATTTTATTTAATTCGAGGATTCTTCAGTTGAATTTAAAATGACAGCTGATTTTGACATTCTGAGAGATGGAACTCTTCTGAGTCTTGTGTGTTGTAGCTGAGGCTTCTCCCTGGGTAGAGGCTGTGCTGTGAGCCTGGGCAGTCTCCACTTGTCTGCAGCGGGTGCTCGTTGTGATGTAGCTTAAGAGAAGCTATTCTTCTTGGTTACTTCCCTTCCATGAAGGTAGAAGCTTTGACTGTCAAAACGTCTGACAGGGAAAAGTTTAGCTGTTATTAATAATTCTTTCCTTGGTAGTCCAGTGAGCTATGTTAATAGAAACCCCCCCAAATAAAAACAGAAAACTTAGGAAACTTTGTAGTGATGAAATTGATTAGGCTAGAGGACAATCTCAGAGTAAAATTGGTAGCTGTGATGTAGCTCCTTACAGGAAAGCAGAATGGTACATGAGGACACACACCTGCACCAGAAGCTGATGTTGGTGTGCTATGTACCTTAGTCCTCCTGTGGGTGTGTCCTGCTGCTCCTGCTATAACTGAGCGATTTTAAGAAGGACACCCAATGAGTTTGCGCTTTCAGGGTAGCTTACGCTGAGTCTTTTACTCATATAATGTAAGAAGTGATGATCTTTCCAAGAAATCCAGTTTCCAGGATGTAAGCCACTTGGTTTTGAAGTTTATGGTGGTATTAGTGTGGTATTTTGCTGTTCCCTGAAAGCCCCTCTGAGTGTGGGAGGGATGCCTTCTCCAGGTCAGTGCCTGCCTGGCTGCCCCAGTCCTGCCTGGTGCTCATGGCTATAGCTAGGGGCTCTCCTTGCCTTGCTCAAGCCTTGGTGGGACAGCCTAGGCATCATCTCAGAGCCTTGCATGTTGAAAGACAGACCAGGCTGCGTTTTCTTTGTGAGAAACTCTTTGGTTAATTTTCCAACATGCATTCTTACAACTCATGATTATGTCAAATACACTTGTGTTTTAGTAACTGCTTCTATAATTAAATGGTCACTGTAAAAGAAGCTGAAAGATCTATTTTTAATACAAAATGTCCAAAATTCACGGATTTGCATTGTTATGGAAAAAATGTGTGTTTATTTTCTGGGTAGAGTAAAGTCTTCTTAGTCATGTAACTGTATCTACTCTTGGCTTGCTGGAGAGGGCTTTGGTCTCCTCTTACAGTGTTATCAAGCAGCTGTTCCTCATGTTATTGCAAGACTCCTGACTATGTTGTTTAAAGTCACAGAAGTCATTCTAGTTTGATTGCCTAAATCAAGAGAGTATTTTGTGCAAAGATTAAAAAACTGTCTTTCCTTCAGGATTTCTCAACATAGAGCAAGAAGATAAAGCAAGAAATTGAGTCTGGGGTAAAGATCAGGCTGGCACTTACTTTTCTCATTTTCTCTCTCAGGAGGTGGAGAGGGACCATTGTGCATTCATTGTGTGCATGTGTGTGGCTGTAGAAGGCATAGGAAAAGAATGCAGCATAAAAGCTAAAATAGGGCCTAAAAAACTGATCTTAGTGCCAGCGGGGTCCTAAAATCAGTTCCCTTTGGTTTAATGAACTTAAAATTCACCATATTTCATTTTGTAGTGTTAAATATTTACTCAAGGCAGTTTATTTTGTGTGATCTTTCACCCCCTTTCATATTTGCTTTTTTCTTGCGCTCTGAAACTTGTCAATCTTTAACAAAACTGTGCTGTTATCTTTTTTAATGTTAAGAATTTTAACACTGTCAACTATAGTTTGTGTAGATGTATGTCAGAAAAAAATGTATAGTATGTGTCAAAATATATTTGAATATAGTATCATGTTGCTGTTGCTATTAATGCTTGGCTCTCTAATTTTCTGTTCATCAGGGAGTTTAAGATTTGAAATATAAATTAAGAATTTTGGAAAGCACACTGTTAGATTGTTCTTTTGGAAAAATGAATGATGTTACTTACAGTGTATGGTTTCCTATTAAAACACAGCAGTAACAGGTAAGTTAATAGACCACCAAAACAGAAGAGAGAAAAAGGAAGAAGACAGGAAAATTCAGAGGATTCTTAATGCAAGTGTAATTGCATAATTTGAAAGGGGCTTAAGAATCTATTTCTTGCATGCTTTTGAGAAGTTGCATATCAAATTAATTCAGAATAGTATGAGTGCACTTGTCTCAGGAAAAGAGTATTTCTGAGTTCACCTACCTCTTCTGTTACAGTTAATTTTGACAGTTAAATGTGGCATACTGTTGTCAGTGTGATGATGGGGACTGAGGATCAGTGTACCTGTCATTCCCTGTAAAGGCCCAGTGGGCCCATCAGTCTCATTCTAACCTCTGACCTTTGCACTTTTGTCTATTCCCGCCTGCAGAGGCGACAGGAAGAAGGGTATTACAGCCGCCTGGAAGCTGAGAGGCGCAGACAGCACGACGAGGTTGCACGCAGGTTGTTGGAACCTGAGGAGCCTGGGCTATGCCGACCTCCACTTCCACGGGACTACGAGCCCCCAATCCCGTCCCCTGT
>RJWT010000198.1:0-10956 GCA_004365215.1 Cuniculus paca | reverse complement strand
ATGGCATCTTTCTCTCCAACTCATTCCAGCCACCCACCACCAAAGCCAACAGTATAGCTCACAAAATGGGCCAACCCCCACCCCCTTCAAAAAAACCAAGCTTCTATCGTCCTGGCCACTATAAAGGTAGAGGTAAAAGATAGAGTTCAAATCAAACCCTATCTTGTCTTGATGATTGGAACTTTGGAATCTGCACTTGGCACTGGTATGGTCCACCAAGATCATACCTGCTTCAGAGTTTAAATCTTACTTGATCACTTTCAGCATGGTGATCTCCCTCTACCTCCAATTGTGATTTCTGTGCTAATGCTCGTTGATGTCTTAGTGCTCTGATTTCTTTGACATTTTAAGAAGTTACATTTTGTTGATCAGTTGACAGTAATCAGTCTTCTCCATTATTCCTCAAATCACTTGAAGTACTGTTGGTCTTGGCTTTCATTTTCTACTTCTTCAGATTATTCTTTCTTTTGGTTAAATGCCTTGTCGTACATTTTAATGTCTCTAAACACAAAATATTAAAGCTACATTTTAGGTTTCCATTATGAAATGTGAATTGAACTTTGGGTTCGGCATCAGATGGGCTTTGCAGTGATACCTGTCTTTTATGGCAGCTTGATAGGGCAGTTAAGTGTCTGCTGAACTGGCTAACAGCACAGCTTGGCTTCAGGGCCAGTGACCCTTGTGGTCCTGAAGCACCTCCCACTCCCTCTCCCTCTCCCTTCTAACTGATTTCATTCTTTGGGTTACCTCACACTCTTGAGTGCCACATAGCTCTGCAGCCACACCTTAGAGACCTGCCACCAATATAAAGCACATCTGTCTCCACAGACTGCCCAGTGCTAGAGTCCTTCCTGTTCCCAGGGTAGAGCTGCTGCCATGTAGATTCATCAGGCAGACTTTGAACAGCACTGAATGTCACTCTCAGGATACAGCTAAGTTGTATCCAGATCCGTGTTTCCCATTAACTTTGCTGTAAATGAAATTGCAATTCTGGTACCAAGCATCCTCATAACAGTAGTGTTTTAATGAGTAGATGCACTTCTAAATTGTGCATGATTGCATACAGATAATATGTAGGCATTCTGAGGTTCAGGGTAGCCTGCTACAGAAAACTGCTTTCCAGGATTCTGTCATTTTCACACCTCAATGAGAGCTTTAATCTACCTTGACACTGTATACAGTATTTAAGTGAATCACTCTTGAAGCCAAAATTAAATCGTTTAATGCTTTCTACTATAACTATTACAACTATGTAGAATGTGGTTCATTTTAAAGACATTATGGGATAACAGTTTTGAAATAAAATGCTGTCATGTATTGGATTATAAGCTGAATTATATGTATTTTACAAGTGTCACAGTCATACCACTAATCCTTACTTACTTTCACACCTAAAGTACCACTTAGGAGCAAGTTATATCCTATGTGTTTCCTAGCCTCTTTGAAGAGCTCATGTGAAGTCCATAGCACATGCACAGCGCATTTGCCTTCCCTCTCATCTTACCCCTATGCCATACCTCTGTTCCAGCCCTTTCTCTTTTCTGAGCTCTCTGGCAGTACTACCAATGGTACTCAGCCTCTTCCACTGGCTGTGTGGGGAACAAAATTCAGGTATCACTCAGAATGAATACAAATTTCAACATAGCAACTTTTTTTTAAAAATGCATCACTAAAATTCTTTGGAAATTATTTGTAATTGGCAGTATTCACATGTGTCAGATGAGAGTTACTGATGTTCTAATGAAGAGTAAAATTTCTGGAAATTTTGAAAAGTTGATGTTTACCAGTGGAAGAAACTAAGTATCTTTCTCAACAAAGTTCAAAAGATACAGTGTTTTTTAAAAACAGACAAAATGAAGAAAAGTTTTAGAATTCAAATTGAAAAAAACCTACTGTGCAAAGAACTTCATAGAGGCTCCTGTGGATTGCCTTAGCATAGAGAGTGCTTCTGCTGTGTCTTTTGAGTCTTTGCTGAAGGTGGCTCCCATGTGGCGACCTGGACACCTGAGCACGTGGCCAGCAGGGTGCTCTGCAACAGCAGTGTGCTGTGTCTGTATATGTCCCATGAGTTCTGCAGGACAGGCTTTTTCATATGGAAGAAAATTCATTTTCTTGAAAATTCATTTTCATGCAACTTGTCTAAGAAAAATAGTTTTTACTATGAAAATACCATCATGATTTTGTGGCCTGTTGAATCCAGTATTAAGTGCTGTCAGTGTTTGCTGAATATTTTGAGCATTTAGCACTCCAGTCTATATTGTAAGCAAAAGATGTCTCAAGTATGAATTATTTTTCTTTTATAAATGTTAACATAATAGAAATACATTAATTCTGATTCTTAAGTTTTTAATAGTATTAGTGACAGTACAGTATCAGTGAATACTTGGATACATACAAACTTTTTATCTGCATCATCTCTTTTGATCTTTGATAACCACAGAGAGCAAGAAGAGGTTGCACTCGACTGTAGTTGTTCAGCCAGTCCACAGCAGAGCTGGACACAGGCCAGGTGCACACCAGACTCTTCCTCACTCCTTGCTGCTAAAAGAGCCTTGTTATCATTTTGTTGGTGATTTTGTGTCTGCAACACTAATGTGGAATTATAGGTGGGGTTTTTTTTTTTTTTTGAGGAGAGGGATTGGTTTGGTTTGAGTTTTGGTAGCTCATTTGTTTAAAAAGATTTATTGTTAATAATTATAGCCATTTATCTTGAAAAAGAAACTTAGCAGTTATCCTGAAAAGAATAACTTCATGTGCTTACTTCATAATCTTTGAGGCTTCATTTGCTCAGAGTGATTTTGTAAGAAAATTCTTAAGTGTCAGAAAAATTTGCTGACCCGATTTAAGTACGTCTTCTGTGGGTTTGCCTATTTTATCTGACTTTGGCCGCCTTATATATGTTCATTACTATTGCCACTTTAATAAAAGGCAAAAGCTCAGTAATTCAGCACCTATGAAATACAGTGAATAAATTACACTGGCCACCAAGAAATGAGAATTTTCAAATAGGTGGATCTTTCATCTCATATGAAGAGCTTCTTGCTTTCTTATTCAATCAATAATTGAAGGTGTTTTATGTTGCCTTGGGCACTGGAATTTTATCAATGAGTAAAATGTGGAAGTAATGAAGTACTTTATCTTGTACTTTTTTTTTTTTTTTTTTTGAAAAGGACCACACTCTTACTCCGGGTCTGCTGGGACAGTTACTGGCGCCCAGGATACTGCTTGGGATCTGAGAGAGAAGCGTGCTAGAAGGTACTTAGGGTTATGCTGGGCCACATCTGTGATTGACGGCTATCCTCATACCTCATGACATTTTTAAATCATGTGAAGCTGGTTGAAATTGCAAAGACTTCATTCTCAGCTCACATGTTTCCCATTACACAAAGTCATGTGAGCATAAAAGCTTTCTAAAGTCTGTGTTGCTAATATAGTTCTGTTTCAGATAGTGATACAGGTACTGGACCTCCTGGCCAGGACATTAGTAGTAACCATATTGCTGTTTATTTCCGACAGAGAAAGTTGAAAATTCAAGGGTAGTGGCCCAGGATCCTTGCTCAGTTACATAAGGCCAACCTTTATGTTGCACAAAAAATAAGTAGAAATGGTATTATACCAACTGTTAAAACAAAAATTGAACTAAGCAGTACCATTCTGTAACTAAGAGGTGTATTTGTAGATGCCTCTCACATCCGTACAAAATTCATAAAAATGCCATATTTTTAAAATGTTCACCTTCAGTTAAACTTGTTTTTAATTGGTAAGAAATACTTAGTTGTTGAAATTTGACTTGCTAGTTTTTGAAACTTGGATATGTCTGGGAAATTTTAACATTTTAATAAGGTGAACATTTTGCCCATTGTTATACAGTCCTAATAAATTTAATTACAGGAAAGATGATAGCAACATTTAAAAAGAGTAAGTTTTTCTTACTGAAGATTTTAGTTACTTGCCTGCCCATTATGCAAACTTGCCTGGTTAGGAAGAAGTTAATTCTATTTTGATGAGTGGTTTTTTGCATTTCCCTCTTGCCTAGCCAAGATGCAGATGTGCCTGGGAGTTCTGGAGCCCCTGAAAACCTGACATTCAAAGAGCGCCAGCGCCTCTTTTCACAAGGTCAAGATGTATCCGATAAAGTGAAAGCTTCTCGTAAACTAACCGAGCTGGAGAATGAGCTAAATACGAAGTGAGGACAGTGCAAGGCCACTTTGCGTTTGCCCAGGTTCCCTCAGCATGGTGTGCAGGTATAAGCCTGAAGAGGAGAGGGGAAGTTATATTTCTAAGTGACTTCTAATTGCTGTTTCTAAAATTATTGCCATTTAGACATGTCATGGTTCCAAGAATTTTTATTTTCCTTTACCAAGAAATTGACATTTGTACAATATGAATGCCATCTGATTGTTAAGTGACCACACTCATTTGACATATCATTTGTCTAGTTTCTTTGAAGACTTAGGCACAGAGTGGCAGAGCGGAGGGCAGTAGAGGTAATAGAGTGCTTCCTCTCTCGTTTTCTCCTGTAATCCTTACAAGTAGTTCCATTTCTGTTCTTTCTCAAAAGTTTCACTTTGGCTACCAGACAGAGTAGTTGAACCACCCAGACCACTGTGCTCACTTATAGCCACAGCCTTCTTTGCAGGAGAGAGAGCACAGGCTGCTGCTCCCACACCACCAAGGGATTCTGCCCTAGGGTGCTGGCCATGGTGTACACAGCCCATCTTTCCCCTGACAGTGAGCCCTCCTGATCAATTCTAAATGTGTGATTACATTAAGTATTTGATTTATAAATTCTCAATGAAGAAAATCTGGAGGATTTAATATTAGGGAATTTTATTTTTTATATATACGAGTTATTGTTAGACTAATCATTGGTGATATTGAAGATGACAGTTATGTTAGACAGTTTACTAATACTTCTGAACTTCAGGGAATCTATAAAGAGATGTCTTTAGCTGAGCAGTGTTCGTGTGACCAGCATCAAAAATATCATAGAAGAATGGGAGATTCAGAGGTAACACTCAAACACTACTGTCACACAGAAATTTTAAATTTACAAAAGCAGTTTACATCCATGTTCTGTCAGGAAAGGAAGAAATTCAATTATTTTGCCATCTGTAATTTAAATATTACAAGAATAATCCATGACAGTGTAAGCCGTTTTTTTACAGTATATTAGAGTTATTTAATTTTATTTTAATTTGTGAATTATGAGTTACTATCATTTCTGTGGGTATGTGACTGATGTTGGGGAGACAAACCTCAGTTTGCTTACATTGTGTGATATTAAAATGATATATTACTTTGTGATTTTAAGCACATCTCCTCTTGGACAAAGCCTTGATGGGGCCCAGACGATCTTTTTGTACCTATTGTGCTCTTACAGATATGTATGTCAGGAAGATGCGCACACTTTCAAATGAAGAATAGAGACATTCGCTGCCCTAGAAACCACTTTAAATATGAGTTGTATGATAAATCATTGAAAGTGCAAGTGTAAATATTTTTTATGTCTGTCACAGTTCTTATTTGAAAGTGTGCTTTTACTATTTCCTCTGTAAGAGAGTCAGATGGTTCTGAGAGTTGATGAAGGATTTACACGCTTGCCCCAGGAAAAGCAAGTTCCTCCTGGTTTCTCAAGAGCACTGGTGGCCTTACGGTGGCAAGTTCACACTTTCCCTAGAGAAGAAGACACAGGTGATCATTGTGTTCATATGTACAAAGGCAGATACACACAAGTACATAGAGATTCCTGTGTGGTTATAAAACCCATGAGAAGGTGGATTTGACCATCCCTGGACAATTAGGTCAAATGTGAATATGTGTAAAAGTGCTTTTCATAATGTGCATTAATTACTATGGGAAAAATTTCCAAACTGCTGTAGTTTTCCTTCCATTTCTACTGTATTTCGGTTGCAACCTATTTTTAATAAACTTTGTATGTATTTAAGTGTATTTGCTATTGTTTTAAAAGTGCTGACAAAGTTTATATTTGTAATATCAGCCTTCCTCTCCCTTGTTTCCATCTCTCCACCCATTCATTAAACAATGCTGAGTATCACTCTGTGTCAGACAGTGTTTTCTATTTCTGGGGCTGTATTGTTTACCCAGTGACAGCTGACTGATGCTCAGGAGTAGCTTTCATACTGGTGCTATGCAAGAGCTTGGCCACCTAGGCCTCCAGGATTTCTGCTTTGCACCTTAGTATGCAGGTGGCCACGGGGAGTAATTTTCAGTTACACTGCCTGTCATGGCCACTTGGAAATTCCTGAATGTACATAATAGTAAACGATACCAGTTAGGTGTCCTGGTAAGGTATATTTTCAGTAGACCCACTCAGGATAGCTGGTGTGAAGGGAGTATGTTTGATTTTAAAAGTGTAAGTGCAGTGACGAGGAAACAGGCTTCTACTGGCCAAGAGCAAGCCCCAGGGCCAGGCCAGGCCTGTGGAGATAGACCAGAAGGAACAGCCCCACCCTCAGGTCAGTGCAGCCTCTGAGGGGTGCTTCATCTAAGCCCTGCCTGACTCTAGTTTGCTTTTCTTCGTAGGATTTGAGCCTCATGGGAGTTCCAGGATGGGACAGTGTAGAACTTAGAGGACTTTTCTAGTGTCAAAGAGGAATGGGGAGTTGATCAAAAGACACAGTTTCAGAGGGGGAATAAGTTTTGAGGTCTGTGATACAGCAGGCTGATTATAGGCAATAATAATGCAGTTGTCAAAAATGGAAAAGAAATTTTCACGTAGGAAATTGTGTCGGAGGGCTAGAGGAACTTAAGGAGTTCTTTCTGGTAGAACCAGATGTTTATATATTGGAATTATGGTATATACTTTTACTGTGTTTTAGTGCCTAAAATGTACTTAAGAGTTTGAGAAGGGAAAAACTTAGACTGAGAATTCATACTGATTCAGCACCATTTCACAGCCTGTGTTTCTGTGGCTGTTACAGAAATAATGATTCTGACCTAGTGGTGCCCTGGCGTCTGGACCACATAAAATAGCAGTAAAAACCCTTGATGATTTTCTGGTGTACCATTGGCCAGAAATTTCCCCTATGCTTTGCTGGGTGGAAAACTGATTCCGAAGATTCTGTTTTGTTTTAATTCCAGTATTTCATATGTAACCCCAAAGGATACATAGTACACTTACGATTGGAATATGGAACTGAATTTTTTACTCAATTAACAGTTTAAGGTGCCTACTCTGCTGTGGGAATGTGGTTACTATCCGAAAGTAGTCCTAGAGTTAATTCTGCAGTAGGAACACAGAAAAATGTGCTTGTTATAAGTATATAGTAACTTCCTTGTGTAAGGAAGAGACGCAAGGTATTGTGGCGGTTGATGGAAGGACCTATATCATACTGTGGAGATGGTAAACTAGCTGGAAAAAATGACAACAGGCCTGGGGGCCAGTGCTCAGAAATCAGGGCAGGTTCCAGTTGGGAAAAGAGCCTGGGGTGTGTGTGTATCTGTGTGTTTCTGTGTGTCTCTGTCCGTCTTTCTTCCTGTCTATGTGTTCTTTTGTGACAGGGTGTCCCTAAATTGCTAAATTGCCTTGAGTGGGCTGGATCTTCACGCAGCCTCCTAAGGTGCTGGGATCGCAAGCCCAGCAGGAGGGCCTTTAGAGGCAGGTAAGAAGCCCTTCTGTATATGTCATGTAATTGGGAGCTCCCACCAGGTTTGAAAGGCTTGTGGGCTGCCCAGAATTTTCTGTAGGCACCTCTGAGGAAGAGTGGGAGCCAGCAGGACACTTACAATGTCATGCCTTCCTTCCCCACAGCCCTTTGCCCTCCCCTTCTCTATCCCAGGTGGCCCCTATTGCTACACTGCTCTATCAACCTGCCCCTAGGTTTCCACTCAGTTCCGCCCTGACCCCGCCCCCGTATTTACGCCTCGCCCCGCCCCTCAGTTGCCATGGCCTGCTATGAGAGGAAGGCCCCTAGCCAGGGCGACTTCAACAATGATTGCTGTGGCTGTGTAGGGCGAGGCTTCTCCGATCTGAGAGCCTTCCAGCTGCGACGACAAGCCCAAGTGAGTCCAAAGCCATGGGATCGGGACATACCCACGCCAGGGTCTTGGGTGAAGAGTTTAGGAGGTTACACCAAGTTGTTAACAGCACCTCACGCGGCTTGGGGGCAGGGCGCAACCAAGATCCACCGTTCCTTCTGTAAGCCCAGCACTGAGGAGGGAGAGGTGGTCGGCTATTTGTCCTCCCACCTAGGCCATCCCACTCTGCATTATTGAGTACCTACTGTGATCTACACGGTAGCTTAGGGATATGATGGTTGAGAAACAACAGTTATAATCCTAGTTATTGCCCTTTGGGAAAATTCAGTTGGATACAAACAGATCACTAAAATAAACACAAATGTAAATATGGTAATGTTAGTGTGACAAAGGCTGCAGACAGGTCCTCAATTTTACCTGTGTCTATAAGCCAGTTTAAGAGGAGCCCAGGAGTATTTCCTGGGTCATGATGGCTCAACTGCTTTCTGGTGGTAGAGAAGTTACTGTCTGGCAGTGGCATTGTGGGTTAGGGAGAGGCATCTCCTGAATCCAAGATGGTGACAGATGGGGTCTGGGCATCATAGAAGTTGAGAGCTCAACAGAGCCAACCAGGATGCTTCAGAATTTAGATCATGAGGCTAAGGAGATAACTTTTGAAAAGGTCTGAGGAGGAACAAAAGATGTGATCAGATCCTTATTTCAGATGAACCACTTTGTCGGAGGTAGTGTGTAAGGGCAGGGGGGACATTTGGGAGCCGTGTGAGAAAACCTTTGCCAGAGAAAACATCCAGGGTGGAATGTGAGGAGTTATGTGAACCTGATCACCAGCAAAGCAAGCGAAACTGGTGAAAACTATAGCAAGCAACTTTGTAAAGCCTCTGGCGGTTGGCCTAAAGGAATTTATTGAAGGAAGAAATCAAGAAAACTCCAAAGCAAAAGCAGTAAATCTCTTGTCTTCCCCCACTCTAGCTCAGCTTCACAGAGGTGTGGCCTAGAGCATGGGGCCCCTTCTCCCTGGTTCCCAACTCAGAGAAAATTTATTTGGGAACAGACTTTCACATCCTTCCAACAGAGTCAAAGAGGTGAGCCTGGGGGCTGTCTTCCACCCAGCCCCACTATAGGAATGTGGTGTTCTAGCCCAAGAACACTGGGCTCTAGTTGCTCTCCCCAATTCAGTTGTAGGGTACAAGCTTTACTATAAGAGTAGCAAGCAAAAAAACCCCATGCGCTATGCCCTGCTATCTCAGAGCCTTCCCAGGAAGACCAGAGGTCTATCAAGCAACCTTGCCAGGCTGGCTGGATTCAGAACAGTTGAGGACATCAGTGCAAAGACATTTGGTAAAAGCTCCGAACTAGTCTACTAGGGCTGCCTTAGCAACATGGTATAGATGAGGCTGCTCAAGCAATGGAGTTTATTTTTCACTGTTCTGTAGGCTGGAAGCCTGAGGTAGAGGCAAGTGGCCAGGTTAGTTCCAAGCCGTCTGTCCTTGGTTTACAGTTAGCCAATTTTGCACTTTTGTGTTGTGTGCTCTTATTCCATGCACATGCACCTCTTCGTTGTCTCTGTGTCCAAATGTCCTCTTCTTAAAAGGAAACTAGTCAGACTAAGATTCACCCTCTTGGTCTCTAAACTTTATCACCATGTTAAGAGCCTGTCTTCAGTATACTCAGCTTCTGAGATACTAGATCCAGAGTTGAGCATCATAATTATAGGAGAGCACAAGCTGGACCACAAGCCATCAAGGAGACAGCTAGAAGAGCCCTTTCAGGGTTAGAACAGCTCAAGAACTGGCCCTGACTACTTTAATTAGACCAGACACTGGAGAAATTTAGGCCCCACATCACTGTCAAAAACAATAGAGCTGTCAATAATGAGAGGAACTTAATAAATGGATATGATAATATGTGAGGCAAAAACTTAACAGAGGGATCAGAAAACAAAATGCAAAAGCCTGACTAAAGCCAAGTCAGATGTGTGCAGGTTCAAATCTGCATCCACCAAGGAGCAGACAAGGTTTCACACCACAGAGGAGATATGTCTCACTGAGACAGTCTAGCTGGGCCTGCTGAACACATTGGCTGAAGACAATACAGAGAACCAGCTGCAAAGTGTGGATAGAACGGGCAGAATCTGAAGTTCCCCAAATTGTACTGTACTAAACATCTACAGGACATGCAAACAGGAAAATGAGACATGAGAACAAAGCAAAGCCTTCAAAATATACATTAATATGTATGCAGTACTAAAGAAAGTTGTGCTGATGGGAGCAATGGAGATTTTAACATATCAAATAGAAAACTAACAGCTTCCATGGATTGAGTGTGGTTGAGTGTGTCCCTAAAGTACCTACCTGTTGGGAAGCTTGTCCCCAGAGCCTTATGAAGTGGAGCCTCATGGGAGGTCACTGGGGCACTGCCCTTGGAAGGGATATACAATAGAGAGGGTTGCAATAAAAGTAAGACTGGCCTTCCTTTTATTGGGCTTCCTGGTCCTCCATAAAATTGCTTTCTCAAGGGACTCCTAAAGTATAATAAATATGGAGACTCAAACCTAAACACATCACAGTAAAATTGTTTGAAGGTAAAGACAAAGGGAAAACCTTGACATCAGGCAGGAAAAAACAGCTTGTCATGCAGGAGAACCTCCAGTGGTGTATGTTTCTGACTTCTCATCAGAAATAGTGGTGGTGAGGGGCAGTGGAAAGATGTGTTCAGTATGGAATGAAAAAATCTCCACTAAGAATCTTGCATCCAGCAAAACTTTCAAAATTTAACAAAAATGAGACCATTCTGAGCAATAAAAACTTTTTGGCTAGCAGATAGACCTTCCAAGAAAATGCATAGTAAAGGAAATGCCTCAGCCAAAAGCAAGAGACTGTCACATGGAAATGCACAGATCTTACAAGAGCACCAATGAAGGTAACTATGCATTTGTAAGAGACAGTATAAATATGT
>RJWT010000197.1:0-82707 GCA_004365215.1 Cuniculus paca | reverse complement strand
GAAGCCATTGTTGATTTCCTATTGTCTTGTTTTGAAGTCCCATAATGCTCTCATTCTATTGTTTTGATTGGTTTTATACTATTTTGTTTTGTTGATTGTATTGTATGTGAAGGTATGGACAACTATTATGAAGAAAAAAGAGGCATTATGGTAGCCACTGTTGATTTCCTGTTGTCTTGTTGTGAGGTCCTCTGTTACTTGCATGGTTCTGTTCTGATTTGCTTTGTTCTGTTCTGTATTGTTTACTCTCTTTAATATAAAAAATAGATTTAATACTTTAAAGTTCTTTATAGAAATCTGTTTAACAAAGTTTTCATCTGAATTTTCTACTAGAGATATCATATATTTTATACTTCATGAAGTATTTAAAGAGGTAAAACAATTATGACTCCCTCAGAAAAATAAATGCTAGCAAAAAATAATACAAATCAACAAAATTTTCTCAGTGATAATCTTTATTGTATATCCTAATGCTTCCCTAAATGAAGAATTTCAGGAACAGCAAAGGCTAAAAGAAGAATAATCTTATGTCACTGCTCTCTACCTATGCTATCCTTCCTTCTCATTTTCCTAAATAAACATCTATATTTGAAGGTTAGAAAAGGGAACACATTAGGCAACTACATGTCCTACTTATAGGCAAGGATTTTTCCTTATCATCAAAGTTGAGCTGTATTTTGATTATAGTGTGTTTACCCATTTTGTAACTACTATTCATGTAGGTTGGCTGCCTATTTGCTACTAAATGCCACATGGAACTGTGATTCTAGCTCTTTAATCCTATTTAGTCAGTTTTCTTTTGTGTCTGTATATCACATTCCCTGTTGCAACAGATGTTCTTATGCAAACAAGAAAGAAAGAAAGAAAGAAAGAAAGAAAGAAAGAAAGAAAGAAAGAAAGAAAGAAAAATTAATGGTCAGTGCTTCTAAGCATGCATAATTGCTGTAGGTCTAGCAACAACAATTTTGCTAGTTGCCAACATTTTCCATCATCTCTGGCTACCGAAAAACGCTGTTGTTTTTAAGATGGATTCTGAAAAATGAGCAGCATAACTGCCAGAGATTATCATGTTTACTTTCTGTAAGCAAATTCTCTGGTGCAACTTTTGGTAGTGGTATCTATACCCAGAGGAACACTGAAATGTACTTCTGGGCCTACTGGGATTCTTGTAAAAACTAGGGGTTTTGTTGGTCTAAAACTATGATGATGATGACAGTGATAATGGTGGACTTCAATTTATATTACTTGGTTCACTGAAAAATCCAAGGCACAGTAGGAACTAGGAATTTAAACAATCAGTGGATCCTTGGAAAAACTTTTTGTTGCCCACTAGAGAGCATTTTGTAAGGCTGATAATGCTAGATCAATCCCTTCTGCATAAAACATGACTCAGAAGAAGGCCTTCCTACTCCTTTAACATTGTCGTCCAAGCCTGCTGGTCCTAGCTACTGCCAACTTCTGCAGCTTAGCTCACTCTCTGTCTTCTCAGTCTCATATTTTCTCTTTGCTGCAGTCACATGGTGGTCTTTCATTCCTTGTGTGTCCCATTCTTCCTCTTAGTATAGATTATTACAATATATTTCTCTTTCTTTGAAAGGAAACTTCCCACAGTGATCTATGAAGCAACATGCTGAATATGGCTGCTAAGGCTGAAAATGGAACCGGGTATCTCTCAAAACATTCATAAATTTTTTATTTCCCTTTCTTGAGTCGAAAGGAAAATTAATAGTTTTTGTCATCAAGTTACATATTATGTCTTTTCATGCTACATGGTATCCTTCTTAAAAACAAACAAAACAATTCTAGATTTTGGTGCTGTGTAAAACTTTTTTCTTCTTTAGTTCCATCACACTGATTGAGCCCCAAGTCCAGTTGGTTTTTCCTCCTTCTTCTCTAAAAAAATTTAATTATGTCTAATTAAATATGCTATTTACATGTGCATATTGGAAAAGTGACTCTTGCTCAGAAAAAAAGTACAACCTTGTTATTGAAATTTCAAACTATCATTTGATATAATAATTGCCTTGACTCTGAGGATATAAAGTCAGAAGAGATAAACCTCCAAATTCTACCTGAGGTTCATAATTGAACCAAAGTTCTCTGAGTTTCTCTTTGATTGCTTTACACTGTTGTCATTTGATGATTTTGGTCATATCAACCATTGGCAGAGGAGGCATCTATATCTCTGGTCTGATATACTAACGAGGATTAAATGGTTTTAGGGTTAGAAAATCTAAGATGTGATAGAAATGAAATTTGTAAATTCTTTGAAAGTTTTGTTTTCTCTGATCGAGGTTCCCCCAGTGTGATGTTTTTTTCCCATGTTATCTCTGATAAAAATGTTTGGGCCGATTTCTGAGCTCCTACATGGAGCAAATATTCGTATACATAGAGAGCTAACTGCTTGCGGGCTTGGCTGTCTGACGGGTTGGCGCTGCTGTCACTCTTGCCTTTGCCCGCCCACATGCTTGTGCTGAGAGCGGCTCCTACTGTCATGCACCTGTCAACTCATCACCTCTGATCCAGTTTTAAAACCTAAGAATTTCAATTTTTGTAACTCAACCCAATAAGCTGCTTTCATTTTGATATTTTTGGCTTAATTTATCTAATATTTGCAAAGATATAGTCAGGGAGGAATTTAGTCATTGAGTAGAATATAAAGTTTTAAGGAATATTAAAGGTTATTCACTTTACTGATGGAAGAATTGAACTTATGAATATGAGTGTGGCTCTATGTCATCCAAAAATTGGTAATATAACGTTTCAGCTCCCAGATCCCAGGAACAGTTTGAAATTCAGCTATCTTTGAATGCCAACTATGGTTTATTCAAAATCTTCAGAGTAAAATTCTCCACAATCTTGATTAAACACATCTTCCAGTAGTTTGCAGTTTCTATAGTATATTCTTTAAGGTTCTTGTTGAAGTTGTTATATCCTCCATAGAAGGAGAAAATAACTGCATACTTCAGTACACATCTTAGATTTCCCTTTCATGTCCCTCCTACATCTGGAGTATGTTCTCAGGAATAAATGCTCAGCAGTAGTTTAAATTTTGTCATTAAGCTGAGAATGGTGGTACATATCAGTAATTCTGACACTCTGGAAAATTGAGGCAAGAGGATGGCAAGTTTAAGCCCAATCTGGCCTATTTGGCAGGTTAGTGAGACCCTGTCTCAAAACAAGAAATAAACAAAGGATTATAGTCATAGTTCAATAAGGTAAGAAGACCCTGAGTTCAATCCCTAGAATTGCAAATAAAAATAAATATAAAAAAAGATGGTGATGATGATGATGATGATGATGATGATGATGATGATGTCTTAGAATTACATAAGCTCAGAGTAGAGGGCTTTCAGTTGTTTGGAAGCCCACTTTTGTCTTTAAACAGGTGTCATTATTTCTAAAATGGATGTGAAATGACTTGACAGTTCAAGATCATAGTCTTCTCCAGCCGTTCAAGCATTGGGTTTGTAACTTTTTTATACCCTTCTGCAAGTGAACTCTGTAAGCTCAAGTCGTGGACCCTGGCAGAATGTATTCATGCTTAGGAAATGGAATTTTGGGATATATATGGAATATCCCTTGTACTGTTTACTCTGAAAAACATCAAGATACAGTACTACTTTTTGGATGCAAACTGTATAAAGAAAACCAAACAGCCTAAATCAACTGATTGAGGTCCCATTACTGGAAAACCAAAATCTTGATTCTCCTTTCCCCATATTTTTCTCCCGTAATTTACAGGGAGAGATAAGAAAGAAAGAAAGAAAGAAAGAAAGAAAGAAAGAAAGAAAGAAAGAAAGAAAAGAAAATGCATATGAAACAGCTTTAGGGATTTTAGAACATTTTTTATTTTTAAAGAATTAGTGACAGACCTATTAAGCTTCTAAGCTTTGAGCTTTAATAGGGCTTTTCTGGAAGACTGTGAAACCTGCATTAAACTTAAGCTTGATGAAGCTGACATGGTTCTAATTTGAAGTAAAATAGCATGAAGAATAAACAGGTATTTTCTCACCTCATTTTCAAGAATGTCTGCTTTTGGGTCAATTCGTTACATCAGATCCATTCTCATTAAAGATGACATGAAGAGCACATGAATATAAAAGTGGCAATCCATTTCATGTTGTCATCTAGTAGTTGCACAAATGTCTCTATATTGATCCTTTGTTAAGAAAGAACAATGCTATCTCAGATATTTGCATAATTATATAGCAATTTCCAAAAATTATTCAGAGACAGAGTTTGGATTGGAGATGATGTGATTTTTGCACAGCAAGGATCTTATCTTATATATTTTTTCTATCCTGGGTAGGGAAGAATACATCAGTTTGTTTAGAAAAAGACATTAAAGAACTGGAAAGAGCATTATAGATCCTAGGCTTTCTTCTGTTTTGCTTGAAATAAAGATAATTTTGATTTATTGTGCATCGTGAAGGAAAGCTGAGAATCTGACTCTCTGGTCACCTGGGTACTTCTGAATCAGGCAGTCCTGACTTTTTGCCTGTCTCGGATGCAGGGCGCACAGACACAGGGAGCCCAGGCCTGTTGCTTCCTACCACAATTAGAGACCTAGTTGTGTATACTCCCCACAGTGTGTTTTCAAAGTAGTGAAGGTCAGCGAGGAAACAAAGCAGCCAGCACCTGTCTCATTTCTTTTTGACACAATCCTTCTCCATTTTACTGAGGGGTTAACTGTATCATGAAAACTTGCCCAGCACTACATAAGTAGATTCAAAACAGACCCAATTTTAAAGTCCTTGATCCATTAGTTTTGTGAGGCTGACTTTCTGAAAGCAAGTAATACTGGGTAAAGACTAATAGGGCAATATTTACCATTTTTTATAGAATTAAATGTCATATGGTGAATATGGAAAAAGCATTTCTTGATACATTTCCACTATTAGAAAAAGTTCTACAGATGTTGCTAATGTTTGGCATTAGGTACAATAAACGTGTGTGTGTGTGTGTGTGTGTGTGCTTATCCATTCACATGTGAAAGTAATCTGAGGGTTTAAAAATAGATAAGATTTAAAAATAGATAAGAGAGGAGTTTTCTTTGAATTTCTGATAATCAGGTCATTTAAAAATTTAATGGTTATATATATGAACATTTATGTCAAGAAAATTTCAATTAATCAGCACAACTTTAGTTATCCAATAAATACATACAGAATGTTTAAAATTATTCAGCATGTTTTAGAATGTTAAATAAATTCTGTTTTCCCAGTTGACTGGAAGTGGTCCAGGGGATAAAATAATGCATTCCATATTTGGAAAAACCTGTTTAAAATCTTGTCTGTTGTGCAAACAAATACAGATCAAAGTTGCCTGGGAGGATGGAATTTTTATTTTATTTTTTCAAAGAAATTAAATACACAAGTAAATTTAATAGAAACATGGCTGAGATTTAAAGCAATGAAAGAATATTAGAATTCAAGGACTTTAATTCCAGAGATTTCTAAAGTCTTACAAATTTCAACATTCTTTGGTCTTTATGTGCCTTGAACTGTAGGGAATCAGCAGATGGGAGGGGTCAGGAGGATGGGGAGAGGAAGGGGAATTAAAAATGATTAACATGCCATATATATGAATGAAATTATTATGTATTACAAACATGTACTAGTAAAAAAGAAACTAATAAAAGAAGAATTCAAGTGGGAAAAACAAAAAAAAGTAACATTGCTTCTTGAAATTATGTTCTGGTCATCATATTACAGTGATGCACCTATACTTATGTTAATAACAGTACAATTCATAAAGGCTAAATCTTGGAAGCAGTCTATATGTCCATCAATAGAGGAGTGGATAAAGAAAATGTGTTACACACAGTGGAGTACTACTCTGTCATAAAGAAGGATAAACTTGAGTCATTCATTGGAAAATGCACCTTCAGACCATTATGTTAAGCAAAGTAATCAGACCATAAGGTTAAGCAAAATAAATCAGACACACAAGCTTAATTATTGCATGGTTTCTCTTATATGAGAAACCCAAAATACAAATAGAGAGCAAAATTAAACGTGGATAATAGAAGGCAGGGAGATAGATCTTTCTCAAATTGTAAGGGAATCAAGAGACGGAGGAGGGCAAGGGGGGGAAAGGAAGGGACTGAAAAAGGAGTAAGATGTGTTACATACATGCACCAACTCCACACAAAAATTGTAAACATTGTGTACTACACACATATTCTAATAAAATAAATACATAAATAAAAATTAAAAGAAATTATGTCCTGGATTGGGAGCAGAATGTGTGAGGATGACATTTTTGTTTATAGTCTTAGTTATTTTCCAATCTTGTTGGATAAAAATATGACAAATACCCTCAACTATGCAACAAATGAATCTGAAAATTCAACCCTAGCCAGCCGTCATTGATTTGCTTTAATTTAAATTAATGATTTTTATTCTAAGTAACATTTCATTTCTCCTTTTTATCTTTGCTCCTCCTCCCTGGTTTTACTCCTTTCTTTTTTGTATTTTCAATGAATCAATATTTCATGTGTAGAAGTGTAATCAATAGCTTTTTAAATGTAAAACCTAAGTGTAAATAGCAGATGATCAAGTCAGTCCATTTTTCTTTGTTAAATATGTCCAACTCATGTTTTATGTTCTTTCAGACATTTATCCTACTGGGTAGAAGGAGGTGCTCTAGGCATCGAACCACCTAACAAAAATCAAGAATTCTTTATTGAATGTATAGAATTAGCCCAAATGAGTTGAATAAAATTAGCTTTGTATTGGGTAAGAAGTAAAACCAATGTGTATCAAGATATGATAACTGTAGTCTTCCACATTTATATTTCTACAACATAGCTTTCATAAATTTATCCAGGAGTAAGAATGTATTACCTCCTTTGTGACAATTCACTCACTCTCATTTATTTATTTATTTATTTAGTACTGGGGATTGATTGAATTCAGGGCTTTCACCCCAACCCACTTTTTTGAGATAAGGTCTCCCTAAGTTGTAAAATTGCCAAGACATGGCTCAAACGTGTGATCCTCCTTCCTCAGCCTTGTAGAATATTGGGATTGCAGGTAGCACCACCATGCTTGGTTTAGTTTCACTCTTCTGACTCTCAAATTTTTAACTCCTAGTTAATTGGACTCTCCTGTACTAAGGAAACAGTTGTTGCTCCAATTTGATACTTCCTAACATACAGAAGAGATGTCCTGTTTAATTAGAAAAAAAATAAACTTTTTAGAAAAGACGTATCTCCTTCCCCATATAACTGGTATTTCTTCTTCATAGTCCTTGATATATTGTACTGGCATCTCAAAATATGCATTTGGTTTCTTTAAATAGTTCTTTTCTGTATATATTTCTTGATAATCTGATTATATGCTGCACTATATCATATAACTGTTAACAACAACCACCCAAAACCAGGTCAAGTACCTAGAGTTTTGATTTCAGAAATCCTTGTAAGTTGTCAATAAAGAAATAAAATGACCATTATTTTTACATTTAGATGAAGTTTTCATCTTTCTGTATCTAAGAATGCCAATTATCTTCTTTGGACTGTAAAGACTTTGGAGAAGCCATCAGCTACCCCACCCATCTGCCCTTGCTTTCTATACCAATGCACATCACTCTTTTATTCTCTGAAGAGTACTATAGCAGGCTTTCTCCACACTTAAAAAGATTCTTTATTCCTACAAATGAAAATAGAGGTACAGCAGATTCTGCAGTTAACAGATTTGTTTTATTGGTCTTATTCAAGTCTTAGGTGTTTGTTCTCAGAAAGTCACAGCATCAACATATTCTTGCTTCACGTCTGGCTTTGTCCCCAAGCTGCATTACATTCATATTTTGTATACCTCACTATTTGCACCCAATGACCTGCCTATTTTTCTTATCTTGGTCTCACTTGTCTCACTTTGTCATGCTGCAACCAACATCCTTTACATTTTACTATCCAGGGTTAGTTGAATCTCAGAGCAATAAAATAAATAGAGGTAGTGTTTGAGAGAGCCAGGAAAGGATGACAGAGTCTAGAGTATGTGGCTGGAGTGAAATTTTGGTGAGGGAGCCAGAATGAAAAGCAGGGAAAAAGCTGCAGGGCTTCCTAGGTACATAGGATGGGTTTAGGGTTTTTGTGAAGCTGAAAGTCTGTGCTTAAGACAGATCAGGGAATGAACCACCCTGGAATTACTTTGTAACTGATGAGCTTGTTATACCAGGAAAAAAACCATAGCTTGAGGAGAGCTGAAGTCAACAATAAATTCATAATCACTGAGAATTAAAACATCATGGCCATGACATTGAGGCATAGGGTACACTTTATATGGCTTTCAAATGGCTGTTTAAAGGAAGAATGAACAGCTTTCAGAATTTCATTTTAATGATTATTATAGCATTCATTTCACAAAAGTTTTTAGAAAATGGAAAAGGAAACCATTGTAGTGTCATCTTGTGAAGATATCTAATATGAAACACCTACTGATAACCTATTTGAGGATTTTATTCGTAGTATTTTTCTTTATATGTGCCACTGTTACCTGATTATGCTCAGTATACATATATATGTATATATATTTTATATATGTTTTAAATGCAGCTCTTAATTTAATGACATCCTTCCATTTTATTTAATATAAAATTTTTCAAGCTCTTGTTGACTGTCTTTGGCATTACCATCTACTGTCTCTACCTGAGTGTGAAGGACTCTTAGCTTTGTGATAGCAGACAAAAGAGTAGGTATGATAAGATTGCATTAGATATGATAAGAATGCAACACACAGTCATTTATATTCACATACTCTAGATGCAGAGTAGGAACTAATCAGATTATTCTTAGACAGTGGAAACAGGTACATGTTAGGGAAAGATTTCAGAGGAAAGTGAGGCTGATTTGTGACTTTAAAAAGAAATCCTGTGATTTGGTGTTAAGCACACTGATACTGGGCTTTCTTTACATGAAGAAGGTTTCCACTGGTCCTTTGTAGTTTAAATGGCAAAAAAATTAAATTGGACATGTCTTAAAGACATGATTATGTCTTTTGAAATAATTTATTATTGCAGAAGATAATACATATAGTAAAGTACACAAATCTTAAAAGTACAGATCAATGAATGCTTGCATATTTATATCTTCATGTAAACAATAACAAAATCAAGACATAGAATATTTCCAATCCCCTGAAAGTTTCTCCTGAGCCCTTTCCCAGTTAGGCTATTCTTCCAAAGGTAGCCACTATTATGGATTCTACCATCATAAATTAGTACTGTTTTTACTTAAATTAAAGGAATCATTTAGTACATACCGTTCTGTTTCGGGGTTTAATTTTTTCAGCATTATGTCTACAAGTGTTATCTGTTTTGCTTTATATATCAGCAGGTTATCCTTCTTTATTGCTTTGCAGTATTCTATTGCATAAATATGCCACAATTTGTTCATCTATTTTACTGACAATGGGCATTTGGATAATTTCCTTTTTAGAGGTGTTTCAATTGGCTTGCTTTTAGTAAAATTGAAGAAAATATTCTTGAGCTTATCTTTAGTACATTTCTGCCTTTATTTCTCTTTAGTATATATCTTATTAAAAAGTTTGTGCCATAAAGGATACATATATTTTTTATATACAGTGCCACATGCTATTCCAAGGTGGTGCACTAATGTATACTAATACTAAAATATGAAAGAATATATCAAACTTTCACTAATATTTGGTTTTGTCAAGATTAATTTAATTTTATTAAAACATTTTAATAAAAGAGAACATATCTGAAAATCACTTTCAGTACATACCCCGTTAATAAAATACATTTTTCTGATATATTTATTTTTCTTTTTATGTTGCATACATATAATTCTGAATGAATGCATTCAAAAAATAAGAATTATTAAAAGTTAAGATACTGAATGGATTAGAAGGCCCAGAAATAAACCCATATATTTATGGTTAGTTCATCTTCAACAAAGGAGCCAAAACACACAGTGGGAAAACGATAGTGTCTTCAATAAATGAGGTTGAAAAAACTGAATATACACATGAAGAAGAATCGAATCATCTTATCTCATACCATACACAAAAGTCAACTGAAAATGGATTAAAGATTTAAATGTGAGACTATAAAACCTAAACCTATAAATGTAAAATTGTAAAACAACTAGAAGAAAAGCATGAGGAAAAAGTTACTTGAAATTAGTCTGGACAATGATTTTTTTTCTTGGCTATGTCACCAAAATATAGAAAACAGAAGCAAAAATTGAAAAATAAGATAAAATTTTAAAACTGCACAGAAAAGGAAAGAATAGAGTGAAGGGACAACCTACTGAATGGGAGAAGGTATTTACAAACTATACATCTGAAAAGAAGTTAATATCCAGAATACACATGGAACTCAAGCAGTTCAATAGCCAGAAAACATCCTGGTTAAGATATGGGTAAAGATAGTTCTTAAAATAGGTAACAAATATATATATATATATATATATATATATATATATATATATATATATATAAATTTTGTGTCACTAGTTATCAAAGAAATACAAATCAAAATCATAATTGGCTCTCACTTATATTTGTTACAATGGCTATTATCAAAAAGTCAAAGCATACTTGTGCTGGCATTGATATGGGGAATAGGGAACCCTTGTCTTCTATTGGTGGGCATGCACATTGGTAAAGGCATATGTAGTATGGAAGCAGTATGGAGGTTCTTTGATAAATTAAGAATAAAACTACTGTATGGTACAGTAACATCATTTCTGGGTATATATCCAAAATCAATCAAGCTGGTATCTTGAAGCCATATGTGCACACTTGGTTCATTGTGACATTCACTGTTGCCAAGGAATGCAGTTTAACTAGGTATCTGTAAACAGATGAATAGTTAAAAAAAGTGATTATTTATCTGTCATCTATAATATATATGTATATATACACATGATGAAATATTTTTTATTATTCTGCTTTATAAAAAGGAAACTGTCATTTGCAACTACTGGAGGAACCTTGAGTAAATTAAGCTATGTGAAATAAACCAGGTACAGAATGATGAAGACTGAATAATCTCATTGCCATATAGAATTTAAAAAGGTTGAACTCATAGAATTAGAGTGGAAAAGTGTTTTCCAGGATCTGAAAATGAGGGAAAATAGGAATATATTAATGAAAGGATGCTTAAAAAAAAGAATAAAAAATAAAGAATTAGAATTAGCAATATTCTCCTTCACTATTGCATAGATTACCTTGCACATTTTATATAGGACATCGCTGCTGTAAGGAATGCCCACATCCCATGAATTATAATGAAATCAACAATTGCCAAGTGAAAGACTTATGTTCTATGTGTCTTCAGAGTTTCTTCAGGCTGGTTCTAGAAATAATCTAAACTAGATGAAAGTGGAATTTTCCTTCATGTGGAACTAAGAGGTTAAAAAAGGTTTAGAGCACTAAAAATCACAAGTTGCTCCACTGTAGCCTTCCTTGCATGTTTTTTCTTGTGTTGTACATCAAGTTAATGTGCATCCCATGCTGTAAACTGTAACCCATAACCCCAGCTGCTCAGGAGCGTGAGGCAGGAGGACTGCAACTTCAAGGCCAGCTTGGGGAATTTAGCAAGCCCCTGTCTCAAAATAAATTAAAGAATGGGTAGGGATATGGCTCCATTTTAGAGTACATGTCCAGCATGCGCAAGGCCTTGGGTTCAATCGTTAGTACGGCAAACAAAAACAGTGTCCTGTTCCCAGAGCACAACTTTATGGCTCCTGTGCATGCTTACACTATAGATCAATTTTCTATGTTTGTTTTTCTTCTAATTTATTTTTCTTTTATCAGTGACAGTTCTTCTAAACTGGTGGTTTTCAAAGTTTGATGTGGATATCTGTGGGCATCACCAGCATACACCGGGAAGAACTTAGCAAATCAAAGCCATTTTCATAGGAATACTAAAGTGTTTTTCCTTTTTCACTCTCATTGTGTCACAAAGTTACAGTAGAATATTCTAGAGGCTAAAATGGCTAATGAAATGGGTGGTTGTATATTTTCACAATTTGTTAAAATTTATTTGAATTCTTTTAGTTTTACTGCCTAATATTTTACTGCCCATATAAACAAAAACCCATATAAAAAAGTTCTTTGTGATCCCCAGTCATTTGTACAGGGACATGAGAACAAAATACTTGAGAGTTATCTGTTCAAATTATAACTACATAAAATGAGGACAAATAAATAATAATAAAGACTTTCATACACATATTTTTTATACTACTAGCACTTGAAAGTCAAAATGTTCACTTAATGGAGAAGTGGTAATACTGAAACTTGTGTCTTTGAAAGGTGTGATTAAAAAATATGGTGAAGGTTGATGCCCAGTGCCTTCCAACAGAAAGTAGGCTCAGAGAACTTTACAGTGTGTCCTCATCCACCTGATTTACTGGATTTGGCATCGTGCAACTTCTGGTTCTTCTCTGAAGTCAAAATGACCAAGAAAGGTAAAAATTTTCAATTGATTCAGCATGGAGGCAGCAACAGTGCAGCTATTTATTCTTTCAGTTTTTTTATGCTAGTGAGACAAGTTACAATAGATATGGTAAAAGGGAAAGAAACTGCTCAAAGGGAAATTTTGTTGTTTGATCAATCTTGAATGTCTGTATCTGGTAGCTTGAGTAATTACTTTGAAGATCACAATATGCAATATAACAATCATTGTTAAATTCTTATCGTCATGTTTTGAAATCCAGTTGCCACTGGTTTTGTTGTTGCTGTCATTGTCATTTTGCTTTTGTTATTGCTTTTTGTTTGCTTCTTGATTTTTCTACTTTTTTTTCTTAAAAAAAAAAAGTGCAGCTGAAGACATTTACAAAGAAGGCCTCCTGGAAATGCTTCAAAAAGTGGCAAGAACAACGAGATTCTTGTGTTGAAAACAAAGAGGGTTATTTTCAGGGGTTTGGTAGCAGTATATCTTTTACTATAATATTATTTATATTTGAATACTTAAATGTGCACTGTCGTTTTCAACCATACCCTATAAGAGATTTGTTGTTTTTTTCCCCCACTCTTAGCAAGATTAAGAGGCCGATATTTATGGGAATATGGGAAGATAAACATTTTTTTTTCTTTCTGAGTTTCCTATATTTTTGCTGAATATTTCAGATAAAAAAGAATTTTATGTATATTTTCACTACACTTGAAGAATAAGATTTTTAAATTAAAATTTGGAAACTTTTGAATACATAGAAGTTTTGTGGTGGGTGGATCCATGGTTGTAGAACAAAATATGTTCATTAAATAATGAATTCTATTTATTTCTTGGTATGGTTTATAGTACAAAAGTAAAAATAGTGTAGGCAGCTAATTTTAACATTTACCATGAGACTTCCCAATTTTGTCAGTGGGAGATTATTTTTGCTGTCTTCACATCAAGTATAAAATCTTAATGCACCTTTCTTCTCAACATCCTCAACTCTTGGCACTTTTGACAGATGCCAGAGAATACATCCATGAATTTATTTTATCTAGAAGATGTTGAAAGTTTCCTAAAACATTTTGATGTTTGAGGGAGGCAGTTTAGGCATCCAGTGTTGGTGATCCTTTTCTTTAGGGCCTATAAATTCTGTGTTGGAATAAGTAAAGCATCTGTATTGTGTGAGTATCCCATAGAATACTGAATTCTATAGAATACTGAAATGTTTTTAAATCTCCCTCTCTAGTTTATAGAAGAATAATTTTCTGATAAATAAGTAGTAACATTATTGAAAACTTTTATGTCATTGTGATAAATTAAGTTTCAGTGGTAGAACAACATTTGTCACATATATTGATGAACACACATACTTTATAGTCAGATATTGAGAACCACATTTCTTTTATTGTCTTAGTTCACAGAAATGTAGTCTTAAATCTAGCATTCAGTTAAAGTGATTTTAATGTACATTTTTTCTGACCTAAAAATTTTATTTTTGATTTTTTAGTTTCTTATACAGTTTTATATATGTTGCTATTTTAAATTGTTGCTTTACTTTTGTGGATGTGGAGCTTGGAATAAATCAAATTCAAAAATGTTGGTATTAATGTATCAATGTCTTAACACACAATTATAAAAGTTAAGATGTTCAATATTTGATTTATCATTAGAGTAGTGTTTATGTTTTAGATAAAAATTTTTTTCAAGTTCTTGGGGTTTTAATTTGTAGTCAGCAAAATTTTTTCCAAAACTAATGATTTTCAGATTTTCATTTCTATACCAATCCAGGAGGGAATGCTGACTTGATCTAATTTGTAAGTAGGTTTTTGTGACCACAATGTCATTTATTAATGTTGAAAATAATTAAAACTAATTGTGAGTGAAACACATATGCACATTTTCTATATGAAGTAGGAATTAATTAGATAAATTAATACAGATAACTATGTGGCTTTAGATTTTGGAAACTACTGAATCATACCTACATAATTTCTGTCATCTTCAGACTCTACCAAGCCTTTTCACCTTCTTTTATAATCAGAAGGGTAACAAAGCAAGAAAAACACCCCAACATAATATAAGAATAAAATAAATTATTTGAGAAGAAAAGAAGCAAGGCCCAGTAAGTGTTTGAACTGGAGAGGAAAAATCATGATAGAATTTAGCAGTGAATTTTTACAGACAGGGACAAAACATCCTACACAAAGAAAGACCCTGAGGAAAACCACAGAGGTGAGAAAATTCAGTGACTCAGTTGTTGATATATTTACAGAGTCCATGATCTGCTCCTACCCATTGCCCCTCTGCAATGCAAGTGCTCTCTGATACTGCACCCTCACCCTACTGAATTCCTGCTCACATATTTCCTATGGAAATTCCAAAGGGAATAATTGATCTTAATTTGGCAGATGATAGAAATATATTAAAAATCTTCAAACAGGTGTCAGGATTTCAGTTATGTATTCCTAAAATTAGTCTAGCAGAAATGTGTTAGAAGGATTGGAATGTGGAGGGAGCAGGAGACAAAGACAATGGAAGGCCAGTCATTAAATCTCCAAACCATCTCATCTCTAAACTTTTAAGATTGAAGTTGCCAAGTGTAGCCTACATCTGAAACTGCTCAACAGTTGACTCTGTAGGGAGGGATAGATGAAAAAATCAGAGTTTAAAGTGAATACAGGTAGATTCTACAAACACAAGATAATCAACCTGATGTCCATGCAGTAGTATATTTCTGGAGTAGTGTAACAAACAATTGATTTGTGAATAGCTCCTTAGTGTAAAACATATTTTAAGAGCTACTATCATTTCTGTATTCATCATTTCTTTGTGACATGGGCTTAACAGGCTAGCAGAAGGAGAAAATACAATAGATACCATGAATTAGACTATGATGGTGCATTTTTTAGCAATCACTAATAATGTGAATGAAATAGAATGATTTATCCTGAATATGAGGAGAGGCCCACAGCACACTACTCTCAGTGCAACTCTTAAAAACATCAACAAAAGGGACTAATAGGCTCTTACTATAAAATAACTGCTAGATTTTACACCATGTAAAATCTTTAAGAGTTGATTTTAATAAAATACATGGCATAAGAGAAAATCTGGTTAGGTACTGCTACTGGAAACCAACTAAATATAGTTAGTTAGTCATGCAGGGGCTTTGGGGGACTGCTGGCAAGGACTAAGTTAACAGCAAAAACTCTCAATTTGAATAGAATTTTCTTAAATGTTTAGGCCTTCAAAAATGGCTGACATGTGGGTCACATTAAATATTCATATCAACTGTGTGAACTCCCAGGACTTTTAAGTTGGAAAATTGCCATTTCTCATAGGAAAAGGGGCCACTGTGCACAGGTAGCTTCTGTGTCTCTAGGAAAGGGATTCCTGTAAGAGAGATGGAACCACTCCTTTAAGAGAGTCCTTCTTAGGTGGAGAACAAAAGACAGAAGAAAGTCATTCTCTATTCCTCGTTAATCTTCAAAAAGGAAACAATTGTACTATTAGAGAAGTAAATTTTATCTTATTAAAATATAGCATAAGGGACAAGATATAAAAGAATTTCATTTTTCTTGTTGCTTGTAAGAAAAGATTGTTTTTAAAATTTAAGTTAAATTTATTTTTAACTGACACAGAAAATGTGAAAGTGGTATGTATTGAGATACCATGTGATGTTTTGATACATGTATATCTTGTGTTAAATTTCAATCAGATTAAACTTACCGATACCCCTGTTTATTCTTTCTTTATGATGAAAAGTTCCAAAATCTTTTCTTGTAGCTTTTTTGAAATACATAGTACATTATCATTATCTATAACCACCCTACTATTTAACAATACACTGAAGATATTTGCTTGCTCTTAACTTTAATGTAATAACCAGTGATCAGCATCCATCTCTCCCTATTCCTTACTTTTCACAGGTTCTGACAACCACCATTTTATTTTCAACTTCTCTTAGATAAACATTTTCAAGCACAAAAAGGCAAGAACCACATGATCTCACTCATATGTGAAATCTCATTTAGAAAAGATTAATTGAACAAACTTGCAGTAACAAGTTTAGTTGTTTCCCCTAAGGAAAAATAAACGGTGCTGAGAGATATCCTCTGTATTGTGCAGTCCATTAATAGAAAAGGGAAATAATTAGTTTTTTCAGTGATGACTGGTGAATTGTTTTTATTTATAAACATTAAGGCTACATCAACAAAGCAGCATTTTTATAAATATTCAAGGCAAAGAAAAACAAAAAATCCTCTGCCCTATGAATATTCAACTTCCTTAATTTCATACAATCAACTGACAGTGTTGCATAAAAATAAAGTTTTGAAGTGTTTTGCAAGTTTATTTTTGCACTATTTTGGCTAATTTTTTATTCATGATGGGAATTAAAATTAATACATGTAACTCACAAAATAGATACATATTATAGCTAAATATCAATAACAACTTCCTTAAATAAGGAATAAGACACTGGATTGGGTCTATGAAGTGTGTGATTGTGTTCTTTGAGGCTCCTTCAGTGTAAAAAAACCCAATAATTTATTTCTGATACTCTTGAATCCCAGAGGTTATGATTCACTGGATTCTGACTTGGGCTTGTTGTTCATGGGTATGGATGCATTTTATCATTAAATTAACTACTATTTAGAGAGGACTGAAATTGAATACCCTGTTTTAGTGAAAAAGGGAGATCATGATAATTCTGTATGAATAAATATGCTCCAAAAGAAAATTGATATTGGTTTATTTTTCTCTGCCATAATACTCACTAACTGGAACATACTTATGAAATAAGAAATCAACTTGAAGATAAATTTCATTTTTTTGATGACTCAGTGTTTCCATTTTACTTCTAATTTCTTGAATAATTCAGAGCATTTTGAATCAAATCATCAAACCTTATCAGACAATGAGCCATCCAAGGAAGAACAGGTTTTCTTTGGTACTGATAATTTTTTTGTCTGTGAATTATTCATGAACATATAAAATGATGATAATGTCAGATTTGTGACTGTATAGAACAATATTTTGTCATATGAATTATTATAAATGATGGTTTTAATTTTTCTCATGCTGAAAATATGTAATATGTGAATATTAAATATCTGAGGATAGAATAAATGCAAATTTTAAAAGGAACTCACATTACTTAATTTAGAAACTTAGTTGCCAAAACCTTGTATCTATTTTCCTTCCCTTGTAGTAGAAAGAGGTAATATTCTTCAGTGCATATGTATATTTCATAATCCTTATGTGAAAAAATCAGAAACATATTGACTATGGCTTTTTGATAAAGCCATTGGGCCACTTTGTTGATACTAGGGCTTGTCTGCGGACAGAGGGGTTCTCTCTGCATCAGTGAGTAGAGATAGTCCACAGCATTCAGAGGTGTGTTAGGAAATTACTTGCTAATTGGAGAAAGCAGTGCTATAATCTCGTGAAGGATACGTCATCTGTGAAGTGGTTTTGCCAAGAATGTTAAATTTTAACAAGGCTTTTAGACATCACTCTTACTTTTTTTAGAAAGTGAAAGAATGTGGGAACAAGTTAAATGATACCAGCAGGAAACAATTGGACAGATAAAGATATGATACAGCATTATAGGCCTTCAATAAGAAGTGACCTGGTCACTGAAAAGTATTTGTTTTGATTCAAATCAAAATGTGTAGTGTTAGGGCCAGGGCCCTAACTCAGCAACACAGTGCCTGTGATTCCCTGTACCAAAAAAAAAAAAAAATGTGTAATGAGAAAAAATGTTTAGGGCATTGTTCAAGATTGAAAGAGATAAAATAGTCACATCTATGTTAGGTGTCTATTGTAGAATTAAAAATGACACCAAAACTTAGTGGTTTAAACAAAAAACATTCATCACTTCAGTTCCTCTTGGTGAGAAATACGGGTACAGTATAGCAGTATAGCTGGGGCTAAAGTCCTCTTGTGAGGTTGCAGTCAGGCTACTGCCCAGTCTGGAGTCTCATCTGAATCCTTAACTGGAGAAAGGCTATGAAAATCACTTCCTAGCTCTTTTCCGTAGCTGTTGGTGATCCCAGGTCACACAGAGAAATGTGTGATCATTTCTATGGGGCTGAATTATAGCTTCTCAGGTGACTTCTTTCAGGGCACATGATCCAAGACAGAGCAGAGATGCCTGAGATGGAATCTAAAGTCATTTTGCACCTTAGTTTCAAACTCACTTTCACTGCATTTGAATTTTAGAAGTGATTCAGAAGTCCAGCTCATGTGTGGGGATGATTGCATTAGAGAAGGATATGAAGACCAGGAGGCAGGGAACATGGGGTCTATCCTGGTGGGCTTACAACGAAAGGCATAAAGCCTGATTGAATTCAACTTACAGAAGATGAAACCTGTAAAAATATTTTAGAAGCAAGTAGGAAAATTTGAATATGAATGTGATATTAAGTAATACTAAAAATTATTGTTAATATTCTTAGGTTCTACTGATTCTGTGGTTATATAAGAGAATGTATTATGTAGAAGGCTTGAATATTTAGGTGTGAAGTACTATGATATCTTTAACTTATATCTTTAAGACACAGACATATGTACACATGTACACATACATATATGGAAAAGGTAGGTATAGCATTAACAATTATTGAGACTAGATAGTGGATATAGAGATATTTGTTGTCCTTTTCATTCAAGTTTTTGGTCTGTTTGAGATTTTTTTTTCTCTAAAACTGGTGGGTAAAGGTCAGCTTCAGTCTTCATTCAGCCATGCCTGTAAAAACAGGTTGCAGAGTGCTATACAAACTTCTCAAACTTGCGGGGGTTTTTTTAGATGCTTTGTAAAAATCTTAGGATATTTATAAACTCAGCCTCCCACAGGTCCAATTCTATTGTTGTAGTACCTATCGTATTCCTTCATAGTGAGTGCTTTAGGAAAAGATAGAAAGATGTTGGGCTAGTTTAAATGCCTTGGGGATGTTCACTTGTATCACTCAACTTTCCTGTTGCTGGGACACAGTATCTGACACCCACAACTGAAAGGAAGAGAGATATAATTTGGCTTACAGTTTTAGGAGTTTCAGTCCATAGTAGGCTAACTTTGAAACAGGAACATCATGGCAGAAGAGTATAGTGGGACAAAGATGCTTAGTTCATAGTGGCCAGCAGGCAGGGCAGGAGAAGAGCCAGAGAGGAAGGGGTGAGGGAGCAGATGAAGACTGGAAGGTCACACCTCCATAATCCATCCAAACACACACAAAAGTGTGCTTTACCAATTTCCTGGTAGGTCCCAGCCATTCAAGTCGACAAGTCACTGTAAATGTCAAATCATTTCAATGAATTTGATGAAGTTTGTACTCAGTTATGCTATGACTTTCTGCCATTTTGTATTTTGCTTCAGGATTTTTATCAGCTTTTGTTTTGGAGTGTCCAAGTTTCTATTTGTTTTACTTAATCTGCCTTTGCCCACTCAGATTTTAATACTATAGTTAGTCACTTTCAGATAGAGTGATTTGCATCTGCAAATCAACTGTGGCTTCACTACAGCTACTTCTTGAACTATTTTTGTATAACAAATAATTTTCTGAGTAATTAGAGGCTGCTTTAATCATATAATGCTCTGTTTATCACTTTTATCTCAGAGGATGGGTGAACATTCACCAATATTTTGGTACATGACACATTTATTCTTCCCAGTATAGTTGCAGTGTAAATGTAATCTTTATAGCTTAATTATTGAACTGTTTTTAGTGTTCTTTAAAGCTACCTATAATACTGTTTAACACTTTCAACTGTGAGATGTCATACCCAGGAATAATTACTGAAGCTGTGTTAAAATTTTCTGACTTTGCTGGCCATGGTGGTGCATGCCTGTAATCCTAGCACTCAGGACCCTGAGGTAGAAGGATCATTGTGAGCTCGATGCCAACCTGGGGTACATAGTGAGACCCTGTGTCAAAAAGAAAAATGCTGCCTTTTTTCTTAACAATTTCATGAATTAATCTCTGTCATAATGCAAAACCATTAATATGACTACGATTTTTGTCAAACTAATGTATATTCTTCCAATATTGGTTGCCAAAATGAACATCACAAATTGAATGAGACCCACTTTCTGTTTTTAAGAGGCTTTCTGAAAACCTCATGTTTCTTTCACATGCATCTAATTGGCCAGTACTGTACTTAGTCACCTTAGTTACAAGAGCAACAGATTACAAAGTAGGAGACTTTAAGAGAATATTAGAATAAATGAAAAAAAATTACAATTTTATTGGCAGGAATTAGCTTTAGGTAGTGGGGTAAGCGGGGATATGGCTCAACTGTACAGCATCTGCCTGGCAAGCACAAGGTTGTGAGTTTGATTCCTGGTACCTCCTCCTCCCCAAAAAATAGTGGGGTAAAGGATAATTTAGTTTTCTTTTTGGTGTGTTTTCCAATTATTTTTTAAATAAAAAGCTTATAATGAAGTTTTTACGCAGAAAGAGTTAGTTTCTATAACTGAAAAGGGATTTTTCATTGTTTTAAAATTCTCTTTTTTAAATTTGCATAAAAAAGTTCTGATATTTTTGAGTAAAGTGATACTCCAGAAAGCCCAGGAATGTTTTGAAAGTTTATACATAGTGGAAACTATTAAGCGTTTAAAAAGATCTTGTCTTAAATTATTGTTCATTGTAGAAAGCCACACTTTGTCTTTCAAAGGAACAGTACTGTTTATTAAACATTTCTGTGTGCCAGGCAAAAATAGTACCTACATAAGATTTCCATTCTACTTATCATCTAAACCTAGGGTTAGCAAATATTTTTTCTCAATAGTTAGTGAGGTTTTATAACTCTGCATCAAGATGCTCAATCAAGAATATTATTTAGGTACTCAAAGAAAACAAATGTATTTTTCTCCAGCTGTTTAAAAATGTGCAAAACATTCTTAGCTCATGGGCAGAAGAATTAGGTGGTGGGTGCTAGTTTGCTGATATAAACAACCCAGTGCAAAACACAGATAGTGATTTGCTCATTTTGCAGATGAGCAAATAGTGATTTAGAATGTTTATCCATGCTCACAGATAAATAGGATAGTTAGGATTGCATCCATGTTCATCTGACTTTAAAACCAATTCCCTTTCCCTTGTCTGTCCCATGGAACAGTAAAACATTATAAAGAAATATAGACTTATAATAGAAGAAAATGTCATCCAAAAGGAAAAAGTCTTTCCAGGTACCACCAAGATCATGTGACTCGAAGAAAATAGATACTAAAATGTATTTTGAGTTAAGACCTCTTGTAAGAAACTATGAATAAACTCTTTTAAAAAATGATGCTATGTCCAGTTAGAGAATTTTTTTTAAGAAATGAAATTTTATTTTATTTTAAAGAAAACTTGTACTGCCCTTTGACTTTGGTAAAAGTTGAGATCTTTGTGTCCAAAGGGAAAACCAGGAAAGATAATCAACGTTTTAATTTATGGGAAAACAGATTTTGAGAAACCACAGTGTTTCCATTCTGTTATTTTTAAATAATGCTATGATTGTTTCTTTTAAAAAAAAGAAAAGGTCAGAGGCTTGGGCTGTCTTATAAGCAATGTCTTCCAACCTTTTTTGTACCCGAGGATTGGTTTTGTGGAAGACAATTTTCCATGAATGTGGGGTGGTGGTGGTAGTGTGTGTGTGTGGTGGAGGGGTTGTTTTGTCAGAACAGATTCTCATAAGGAGCAGGGTCCACATTCTTCTGGGAATCTAATGCTGCCACTGGTCTGAGAGGAAGTGGAACTCAGATGGTCATGCCAGCCACTGGACAATCCTTTGTGAGCCACTGGCTCACTGCTCTCCTCCTGCTGTGCAGCCTAGTTCCCAAAGTTGTAAATAAGCCCCCAGACTTAATTTGTTGGTAATAACAAGGCACTCAGACCTCAAGAAATTTCAACAAACATTTTACTTTTGCACAAGGGCGCAGGCACACCCCGGCAGTGAGGGAGCAGTGGAGCAGGCAGCTGGGAAGAGGGACTTTTAAGCCCTAGTGCATGGGAAACAGCTATCCTTTAAATTCGTTGGCTGAATTCAAAGACTTGCAATCTATCTCGGGTGATAAACACGACTGGCAGGTGGGAGGCAGTGGTGCATTTCTGGGTAAGTTAGTGAAAGTGGACAGGTAGGTTGGAATGGAAAGTGCTTGGCTTTTATGTTAGAAATCAGCTGTTCTGGGAAAAAAGTACACAGTTACCATTTCTCTGAGCTTAGGATATTAACAGATGGTGTGGGCAATAGTGAATAGATGGCCAGGTCATTTAAATTCAAAATGGAATTGTTTTCTCCTTGTGCTTTGACAGAAAACACAAAGCCTGTTTCTCACATCGACAGGTGGGGGACACCTGCTCCAAAGGATAAGCATGGAATATAGTTTATAGTCATAAAAGACAGAAGATGGGCTCCCATGGCAGGACCTTAGCTGCTACTTCCATGACTCAAAAACAAAAAACACACTGCATTTGAAGCTGACGAGAAGATTTCTTTGGGAAAGTTTTTTAAATTGAGTGAAAGAGTAGGGTTGTTGATAACTCAGAAGTTTATTGGTTCTCAGTGGCTAAAGATTTGAGGAACTGCAGTAGGTATAGAGTCAGTTCGTATATTAATCATGGACCCACTTAGTTGGTTTCTCATGGCTTGCCAAGTTTATCACATAGGCAGTTGTGAAACACTAGTTTTTTCAAAATCATGGTACACATGCATGTCCAACTTTACAGGTGAGAAAAACTGAGGTTTGGTGAGGTGAAATAATGTTCAAGGTCACATGGTGATGGATGGTACAACTGCATTGAAACAGAGGTGTTTAACGCAGTTTATGTCCTTTCCACTATACCTATTGTTGCTCGCACTACTTAAGAACAACCCAGAGGATGATGTCAAAAGGATGCACAGAGCTTTTTTTTGTTTTCCAGAATAACCAAAATTTTGCTAATGAGACAGAACAGTTCTGTTTGGACTGGAAGTACGATTACAGGTATTTAATTTGTGATCCTTGAATTCATGGTGTATTCTGGGAAACAACATACATTTTTGAATTTTCAGGTTAGGTGTTAAGTTGCTGGAAAACTACTAAGAAAATAAAATTTTTAAAATTATCTTTTGCTCTTGAGGCTTGATGCCAAACTACACTGAAAGAAGAATAAGTAGGTTGATTTCTCAGTTAACAGGATTAAATAGCACAATTGCAATATCCAGATTGTCAAAGTACAGTCTATAGAAATAATTTGCTGTGATGGTACAATTCACCTTCAGATGGAATTTCATAGGTTTTATAAGTTCTTCTAAATAAAACATTAGAATAAACTTCTCAAGTCTTACGAATATGGTAGTTAAAGGGATTAAATAACATGTTTCATTGGGCATTGAGGAATAAATGTGGCAATATGAGCAGCATTTTATTAGTTCAAGACATTTTATGTTCTGAAAATGTTTACCTTTCAAGTTTCATCTCTTGCTGTTTGCTACCAAGGAGGGTTTTTTTTTTCCTGCAATAAAACATATTTTATTAAATGTACAGTTCTTTCTTTTCCTTTGTGGTTCTGTCTTACTCTTCTTGTTGCCTGGTAGAACCTTTCCCAATTTCTACTGAGCTAAGGGTCACCTGTTCATCCTCCCTGTGAAAACCTGAGGCTAGAATACAGCCCTGTCCTTCAGAATCTGATAGCTTACACGAATTTGTCTCTCCTGTAGCCTTTACATGTGTTTGTTTTCTGTTTTTCCTACTAGGCTGTGAATTCCGTAAGATCAGAAACTGTCTTTTGTGTGCATTTTTGTGGGACTATTGTGGATTAGATATTTAATGTAATAATGTTCATTTAATTTGCCTAATGATTTGTTTTCACTTCTAATTCACCCAACTTTTTGCTTTTGGACAAACTTTTAAATATCAAACTATCACAATGGAGGGACATTTGTTGACATTTTTTAGGTCAAACTTAGATCCTCTTTGGTATTGTGAATTTGTCCAAGGTAGTCTGAAAAGCAACTTGGTACGTTCTTTGTGGTCAATATCCAGGCAACTCATTAACATAATAGTAAAAGTTTAAAATATTTTTTAGTAAAATTTATATTGAAAAGTAATGGAATGAGCAGTTAATAACCAGAATTTTTAGAACAATATTCAATATATAACAAACCCAAGATCATAGTCAAATTTTATTAACATATGTGTTCATTAAAGTAACTTAAATATTTTGGCCCAGAAGTTTTTTTGATTTTTTTTTCGTTGGTTTGTTTTATCTAGAATAATAAAATATCATTAAATAGATTCAGTTATATAGTACAGATTCTATCACGTTTGTACTAATAAGCAGCAAATGATTAAAAGCCATCTAGAAAGGGACAGAAAATGTAAACATGAAAAATGAAGCCTGATTGAACAACCTTTGCAGTGAAAAGAGGTATCCTCTAAGACTCAACTAAGTCTCTGTACCAGCCTCTAAAGAAAGCCTTTTTTTTAAAGTCAAAGATAGAAATGAATTTAGGTCGAAGGTATCCTGCAACTCTAAATCAGCAGCCTAAGTGTTAGAGTTCCTTAGGTATCATCTCCCATGTTCTTTTTGTCTCAGCAGAGGTTTAGAAATTGTTTTCTCTCCCCAAATTCTTGAAAATTCCAAATTCAAAAGCTTATAAGATTAGAAATTTTCAAGTAAAAAAAGTATAGTTAGCCCAATGGGAAGTCATAGAAATGAAAACAACCACATTAGTTCAGAATCAAACTTTTCTGAAACAGCCTGTTTTCTTTTTGTTAGCTATGATGTTGTGTACATGGCTCAGATATGCTGGGGTTGATGTTTTTGAAGGGAGATTCAAGATTCTGACTGTAGGAGGAAATTCTCATCACACTGAGAAAGTCCGCCAGAGTGTAAATTGGCTCCACAGCAGAAATGTGTGACAAGAGTAGAAACTGACATTTTAGGACTGCACCCTTTGGCCATTACCATAAAGAAGAGCTGCCTTTTTTTTTTTTAAACAGATGGTTGAACAGAGGTTTCAGAATTTCAATGATGCTCGAAACAAAGATGAAATATTCACAGTTATTTTTATTAAATACATATATATTACTGACCTCTGTGACTCACTGTTGCATTCAGTTAATTTCCTGTTGCTGTATTTTTTCACTTTTATATTTGAAGTCATGCAATTTAGCATAGAAACTAAGAAATAAATATATCTATTCATTCTCATCATGCCCACACCACCTCCATCATGTTTATCAGAAACATTTAATTCAGGAATTTATGGAGGAAACAATTTCAGTGTCTGTATTTAGAATAGAAAAGTGACTGAAAGTGAAATATTATGGTCAGTAGACAATTATGACTCATACGTAGGCGGTATTTCTGAAAGATCACTCTCTTTTTGGAACTATATGAAATTGACAGAAGTTATACTGAAAATGAGATAAATAGTCATGATAGACAGGTTCTAAGTTTGTTTTGGATGTATATGGTTCTCAGTAATCATGGTGGTTTACTAACCAATACTCTGAAAAGAAGAATGTCTCTTTATCTTCTGTAGTGTGGAAGGATGCTTTGCTCTTGTCTCATTGCGAAGTTTTCTTGAAACAGCAGAAATCTTTCACTATATCTTCTCACTGATTCAATACCATGAGGGGGGGTAATGGTTGATACATTGTGTCATCTTGAGAATTGAGAAGTTTAGAAGCTTAACTAAGTGATTCAGTGGGGGGCTAGGTCCTCACTTTGAAAACATCCTGAACCCTTGCAAAAGGAGGCACAGAGATGGTGTGAGTAGTTAGCCTGCATACAATATAAAAGAGGAAAACACACTTGCTCTCCCCCACCTTTTGCTCTTTTTGTTTTTGTGCTCTTCTATGGCCTTGAACTGTTGTCTCCTGTGCCATGCCATGCTGCCCTGGAGCCAGCTGATTATGGATTGAGACCTCCATAAACTGGGCTAAATAAACCTTTCCTTCCTTAGTTTTGGGTGTTGGGTATTTTGCCTCAGCAATGAGAGAAAAGTATCATGCTGTGAGTACATCTGACTATGAGGTCCAAGAGCCTCTGTGAACAGCTTATGGGAAGAGTTTGGAAAGGTTCAGAGATGTCTCCTGAAGGAGTGGAGCTGGAATGCCTTAGTCTGTTCTGCATGGGAGATTCTGGTCAGAGCTTAGAAGACCGGAAGGCTGATAGAAATTCTGCCAGTAAAGACCAGGATCAGGAGATTTCTGTTGGGAAAAATGACTAAATTGGCTGTTGGAGTCTAGATAATGTGTATTATGGCTTGGTAGAAAATTTGTCTGTATTTTACTTTGTCCAGAGACTTTGTCTGTAACTGACATTAAGGATGGTGGACTAATTAATCTGGCAGAAGAAATTTCAAGACAGTCGAATGTTGAGGCTATAGCATGTCTAATGTTGGGGGCTTTTAGCCAGATCTATGTTGCGAATCAAGAGGAAAGAGCCCAGCAGGATGATTTAAAACATTGTGAGTTAGGCTAGATTGGAAACTCCAGAAAAGTTGTAGACTATAAAGATAGAGCTGAGGAGATCTCAATTGCTGAAAAGGAATAAGAGAATTTAAAAGTTGGCCTGAGGGCATCACAAGAAGCAGGTATCCACCTTTTGCAGCCTCAAAACTGTAAAAGTGAAAGACTTTGCTTTGAGCAGAAAGCCACAGAGCACATGTCCCAGAATTGTGGCAGCCACACCATGTTCCTGAATGGCAGGAGCATAAAGAATTTGTTACTCAGAATTGGATTCAGAGTGCTCAGTGATCCAGGCACTGTATCCCTACAGCCAGGAGAGAGAAAAGCCTGGCTACTGCTCCGGGAGGCAGCAATTCTGGCATTATCTACTTAGTGCTGGTTTTAGATGGATGCAGAATGCAAGAGTTGTGGGGTTAAGAAGGCTTCCATCCCAATTTGAGAAGGCCTGAGAGGCCATGCAGTGTGCCCCTAAGAGGGCAGCATGTGAACCTGTGAGGATGAACCTAAAAAGTTAGAGAAACCAAGAACATAGATCATCTGAGGAAACCTGTGAGGAGAGAACAGAGAAGGCCCAAGAGAGAAGCTGTGGGAGCTATAGCCATTGGAAGTGGCATAGTGGAGGAGTCACCTATGCCCTTTGCAGTTCACAACTTGTCACAGATTGCCTCAGATGTTCCAAATGGAGCTACAGAACTTAATTCTTGCCCTGCTGGATTGTGGGCTTCCTTTGTTCCCATTGCTTTGTATTCCCTGTTTGTAACTTTTGGAATGAAGATGTTTATCTTATGCCATTGAATGTTGGAAATGTTTAACTTTACATTTTATAGTGTTTTGCAGCTAAGAGTTTGGCTTACATCTCAGAGGAGACTTGGGACTTGGACATTTCAGCTGAAACTGCTAGGACTTTGGCAACTCTTAGAGATAGAGTAAATGCCTTTTACATGAAGGGATGTCCATAAATCTTTGGGGGACCATCAGTGGAATGTTATGACTCTAATGTAATGTAGTGTTGATAGACTTAATATTGGTTCTTAAGGGTTGTTAAACCTGTGTTATAATGTTCAAATTGTAAAATGATAAGAATAAGCATGTGTTTGTGTCTGGAAACTGATTTAAAGAAATGTGTATGGTTGCCAAGGTGACAAGGGGTAAATTGTAATGGTTGTTACATTGTGTCAACCCGAGAATTGAGAAATTTAAAGGCTTGACTAAGTGACTCACTGGGGAGACAGGGCCTTCACTTTGAAAACATCCTGAGCCTGTGCAAGAGTAGGGCACAGAGATGGTGTGGGTGGGTAGCTTGCATACAGTATAAGAGAGGAAAAGAGATGTGCTTTCCCTGCTGTTTTGCTCTTGTTGCTTTTGTGGTCTTCTACTGCTGTGAACTGTTGCCCCTGTGCTGTGCCTCCCTGCCCTGAACCAGCTGATTGTGGACTGAAACTTCCACAAACTGTGAGCTAAGTAAACCTTTCCTTCCTTAATTTTGGGTGTTGGGTATTTTGCCTCAGCAATAAGAGAAAAGTAACTAAGACAGAGGGTCCTTCTGATAAAGTATGGAGCTGCTGTCCAATATTAGTCAGTCATTTGAATACATTTAATATTGACCAAGAGAAACAGCTTCCTATTTTTCCAAAAGCCTTTCATTCTAGAGAGATGCAGTGTCTAAGTTTATTTTGTAATTCTTTGAGGATGTCATTTTAACAAATAGAGTTCAGTAAGTGACAGCCCTGTGTTTCTCCCAGGCATTTCAAATCTAGTTTTAATTGAAATCAGCAGTTCAGGAACAAATTATTTGCCAAATGCTGGTGGCAGACCATTGCTTTTCTCCCTAATGTCCATCTGTGGAGTACTCTGAGACTTTGCTGAAATGATAAATTGATATGTCTGGTGGGAAACAGCTCGTTACAAAGAACAGTGGTGTGCATAAATGAGAAGCTGAACACTGCAAGAGAGACCACAGGTGGTAGCTTGTAATAAGGCATCTGTGGATCTTAAGGGGTTTTGAAGGTGTTTGATTTTGTGTTCTGTTTTTCCATTCAATCAAGAATTTCCTTGTTAAGCTAATATCCCATTTCCTAAAAGATTTGTTATATTATTAGACATAATGCTTTTACATTTCAAATATGTTCCCCAATCCTTTTTTTCCTGATACCTTTTTTTATAATCATGAATGTTAATAACTGATATGGGTCATGTAGTTCCTTCAGAGGCTAAGAACATAGCTTTTTTTCTTTTAACACCATCTATGTATTTAATGAACCTGCTGTTTTAAGAAGAAACAAGCACAATGCAGAGTCTAAAACAGTTATTAGGAAATGAATACTAAACTTCACCTCCCAAGGAAGTTTATTGCATTTTTAGAATGGCTCCATTCCCCTCCCTAACCTATAATGTGTGAGTGGATCTCTCTTTGTCACTTATAAGTGATTCCTGTATGATTAGTTTATTTATTCATCAGTCATTGAACATGGACTGTGCACAAAGCAGTGAATCAGGTTTCAGGGCTTTGTTAATCATAGACACAATCCTTTTCCCCAAAGAATTTATAGATAAGTAGGGGCAACAATAAAAGAGATTACAGTACAGTGTGACAAATGCCTTGATAGTAGTATGTATAGAGTGGTAGATGGACATATTAAGAATTATGTAATGTGGACTTAAAGAATAGGGACAGGCTTTCAGGAGCAGGTGAAAAATAAAGTCAGTCCAGAGGGTTGTGCAATACAACAGAAATATTAAAGTACTCCAAAATTTTTTAGGAGAGATTTTTTCAATAAAACATTCTACTTGTGTATTTGAGCATTCCAGTTCAGCTGGAAATGTCATAAATTTGCAGTGTGAATGAATTTTTTCAAACAAAGAAATGAAAATATGGTTTTTCTATTTTGAAATTAAACATGAACTTTTGTATTCCCTGACAACTACTTTTGAAGACTTTGAAACTACATTGTCAGCTAACACAAGATAGAACAAGGGTCGGCTAGACTCCCTTTCTGGTTAAATGGCATCCAAATCTTGGTCTGATTCATGCTTGTGCTCTGAGCCTTGCATTCATTTTTTAATTTCATCCTCATAACAATATTCTGACTTAGGAACTACTATTGACACAGTTGTCGACATTCTTGTGGATCTAACAATTACAAATAAGTGAAAATGTAAATCTAGGATTGCTAAGTCACATTGTGTTGAGTATATTTTACGAAGATCATCGCCCCAACTAATGATTGAAAATTGTGAAAGCACATTCTCTGGAATACTGACCAACTTGGATGTAGTTTATAACAACGGGCATGTCTATTGTTACACCAAGGAATGGCTGAGTAGAGGAAGACTGTACCTTCCCTTATAGGCTTCTATCCACTTCTTCTTTCTGACCTTTGTAGATGGTTCCTGTGGTCTTTGTCAGTATGAGCCAATAAGTTTCATGGCACTGGGTTTGTTACTTGTTTATGTTATAAGAAAAAAGAGTTCATGGTTTGCTTTTGAGTGGCGTTTAGTACTGATTTGGGAACTGCTGGTAGAATTTTAGGTTGGATTATAAAGTTACATACATATATTTATGTGTGTACTGTTTGTATATATATGAAACTCTTCAAAGTGTTAATTTTGTGTTATGTGTCTGTGTGTTATGGTTTGTATCTAAATATCTCTCAAAAGCTTTATGCACTCGTAGATGGGGCTTTTGGGAGATGGCTGGATCTAGGGTGTGTGAATATGGGTTATGGGTTTGACCACTGATTGGTTTATAAATTTGACCACTGATGGATTATGGATTACACCACTGATTTGTTTAGCATAGTTGTGGTGATGCGATTACTGAAGAGAGAAGCACACCCTGGGTGTGAGTGGCACCAACCAATAGGCTTGTAACCTGGATGGAATATAAAAGGAAATAAAGAAGGCTTACTTCTTTCCTGTTTTCTGCTTACCCTGTCATGGACTGTTTTTCTTCTGTGATGCCCCTCTTTCCTGCTGCCCTGCTGTGGAGCCAGCTGACTATAGACTGAAACCTCTACAAACTGTAAGCTAAAATAAACTTTTCCTCCTTTAATTTGTGAGTTAAGTATTTTGTCCCAGCAATGAGAAAGTGAGCAAGGTAGTGTGTGTGTATGCCATAGACTATACACTATAGAATATTTTTAAAGAAATTGTGCCTGCTAGTTAAGATCTTTCTAACTTCAAATGCTTTTTTCTAAGAAATATGGAGCAATTTCATATTTTTAATAAAAAATTAGAATATTTGAAGAATTCTGTTTAAGGCTTGGTGCATGTTGATGTGCTCGCTTCAGCAGCACGTATACTAAAAGCTTGGTGCATTTTGAGATCAAATGATCACCATGAATAAAATTTTAGTAGAGATCATCGGTAAGTAATTGATAGACATAAATGTCTCAATAAATATATTTTTATTAAATTTGGGAAACTATTATTGTATGGTTTAAATTACTGATTTTATAAGAATAATTCATTCTACATATTTAAAAAGTTTAAGTGTGTCTCTCAGAGAAAACTAAATTCATGTGATCAGCTTGAAAGTGTCAGAATGAACACCCTATTTTTTTTTTGTTTTTGTTGTTACCGAGAATCAAACTCAGGGCCTCGTGCTTGCCAGGCAGGTGCTGTGCCACTGAGCTATATCCCTGGCCCATGGTCACCCAATTTGTGCCTGATCATGCCAAGACAGGCTATAGCAATTTTGTTGCCATAGTGACCATCGGAATCTATGATGATTTAATAACTATGCAGACAGCTTAATATAAAAAGGTTTGCTTTCAACATTGTATTTTGAAACCACTGTAGTGACGGATTTAAATACATTTTTTGAGGAATAGAGCAGATTAAATCTTAATAGCAACCACATCCATAATTATGGTATTTGTTTTCTGTCTGTTGCACTAAAGTGACAACTAGGTCCACAAGTGGGTAATTCCAAACCTTTGTTCTTTTTGCCACCACTGTATGATCCAACTTTCACGCTTCCTGAATACACACTAAAATCATTCCTTTTTTAGAGAAATACTAAATTTGAAACAAAATTATAAGTAAGATGACTGTGAAATGTGTCCATGGAAGCCACAAGGTTTAGTTTTTACATTTTGTAGTATTCCATTAAAACTGAGTTTCTATTTCCTTTTGAGACAGAAAAGGGAGCTAAGATTTTTTTTTTTTAAAAAAAAGGAGTGAAGTGGAAAATCCAGAAGAAAGACTGATGTCCTTGTATTTAACTATCATGAGGGTTATATAAATTACTACCTCTACAGCATTTAATTGTGGTGAACAAATAGATTTGTCTACTTTTTGCTTATTTAAAAAAAGTTCCTATTGGTAACTATATTACTAATCTCTGTTAGTTCATCAAAAAGAACAGTTTGTGCTTTCATTTTTTGATTGATCATTTTTTCATGCCTATATCTTGTAATATGTGCAACTACTTTGAGGGTAATAATACGCAATGTATTAGCCAGTGTTAACCTCCTATTATTTTGTTTTGAAAATAATAAAAAGGTTTCTGTTATTGTTATTTTTTAATGAGCCATTTGTAAGAAGAAAGAAAAATTTAAAAGCATAACAAATTTGGAAGATTCTGTGATGATACCGATGGTGCAGTACTTAGTCATTTTATCATCTCTGGGACAAAATACCTGTACCCACAACCTACAAGAAAAGAAATTTATTTTGGCTTATGTTTTAGAAGTTTGAGTCCTCACGTGGTTGTTATGGTACAAAGATCTGGACAGAGGAGAAGCTGATTGCTCTCAGCCAGGAAGCTGAGAGCAAAGGGTAGAGCCAGGGAGGGCAAGATAACTTCCCAGGCCACTCCTCCTCCTCAGTGACCCACCTCTTCCAACCAGATCCCACCTACTGACATAATCCAGTCACCTTCCACAAGGCCCACCTCTGACCACATGAGTTTCTGGGGGAAATATCCAAATATAAACCATAGATCATAAAACTTCATCCTAATAACTCATTTTGAAGAATGAAGAAAAGATTATTAAATGTACTCAGTGGCTGTAAGACAACTTCTAATTATTTAAATGCCAAAAAGTAAATGAAGTGCTCATCTTAATGGTGAAAAAATATGGAAACTGAGAATCAAAATTATAATACAAGATTGAAAAATTAAGAAGATGAAAACACAATATAGATCATGAAGTGATTTCTATTAATTATAATTTTATCCTAATTATAAAATTGTTTTGAAATATCTTCACAGACTTTATATTTCTATTGTCAATTTTGATAGGCTGCATTTATATCTTTAACAAAGTTTATTAATTTTGAGTTATATTAGGTACTTCCTCTCAAATAAAACATATATTGGAACTTCATAAAAATAATGTCATTGATTTTTTTCCCCGTTAGCTGTGGCAGCAAAGACAGAGGTCATTTAGTCACAAGAAGGATGGGACAGTGTCAGGTTTTGACAGATGTTCTGGAGGAATGTCAAGGCCTTGCAATTACTCAGGTTATGAAATATCCCAAAAGGTAAAGTCAGGGTCAAGATTATGTTGTGAGCCAGAATGAGATGTCATATAAGAATCAAGAATAAGAATTCACACACGGCCCAACCAGAAAGTACGTTGGGCAAGTTACCTTGTCAGTGTTCATTGATGTATAATAAATTATTTGATGTTGCTTTTAAGTATGCCAAACAAACTCTCCCTTTGATAACACTGGGTTAAGTTACAAGAATATCTGTTATTTACAGATCTTCATGTGCTAATCTGATTTATCTGTTTTTAATTAGATATGAAGAAAAATAATTCTACATTGGTTTTATTTAGAACCATAAATATAGGGTCCAACCACCTCATCTGTCATTCTTTGCTCTCTTCCTTATAACTACCCTCAAAATATACTTATGGACTCTTACCATATTTGGGGCGCAGATATTTCCCTTATGCATGTCTGACAAAGAAGTGCTTCTGCAAAGATAATGTTGCTTTCCAACTTCCAACTTCTCTGTTCTCTGTGTCCAAGTTGCCCTTTCTCTCGTGTGGCTATCTTCCTAGACATTATCTTTCCACATGTTACTGTTCCTCCAAGGCCCTCTTTAAGCACCTATTCAACTTGATATCACTTCTCGTTACTCTGCCCAAAAGTCTCTAAGGGTCTAATTACCAGTATATATTATGCTTAAATGTATTGTCTTTGATAAAAGCAATAATGCTACCAACTGTTGTTTTAATATTATCTCTTAGTTCCCATAAGATCAGAAAATCCTTAAATTGTATAAAATGGGGAAATAAGATCAATAGCCTCAATACCAAGTTGGTGTGAAGAAGAAGCGATCTTGGTATATAAGTAAGTATCAAATAAGTCAGTTTTATCACAGCTGATGTGGCACTTAACATTGGTAGTCTTTTTAATATGTTATAATTACCACATTAGCTCTTTGACCACATAAAATGTCATTTACTGCACAATCTCACTTGTAATAGAACTGATTCCCTATCTGCCTGTATAAATCTTTTTTTTTTCATGCAGGAGTTGTCATATTAGGTAGTTTTAGTTTTGTACTGGGCTGGGGATTTAGCTCAGCGGCATAGGCATCTGCCTGGCAAGCATGAGGTCATGAGTTCAATCCCTGGTACCAAGAAAAGAAAAAAAAAAAGTAATTTTGTACTACTGGTATCTTCAATGTACATAATACTTTATTCCAATGAACTATTCTTCACTGTTACTTGTTCAAGTTATAATCCCCACAGTGACCTTTATAGAAGTTGGTTAACATATATTAATTGAATGATATAGCTCCTCTGTCTGAACATTTCTTAGAAAAGCATTAAAGTGTTGATTCACTTTTTTGCCTTCAACTTCTCTATCTGATTTTCTTCAGATATCATTTGCATAGTAATGTAATGCTGAACATCATTCAATGATCAGAGTCCCAAAACTTGAGCAGCCAACCACTCCCACACCAATCCTAACACACATTTAGGTTTTAAAGATGTTGAAGATTTAATTCTGTCTATGATTATTGCTAAAATAATCTGTAGATATAACTGAAATCCACAGTTCCTTCCTAGTAGAAAACTTTACTTCACAAGCTAAATAGAAAACCCATAATTTTGCTTCTGCTACTGTTGGGATGAAGTTTTGACAAATGGTAGAATAGCCAAAGAAGGAAAGATTGATTTTTTTCAGTCCTTGTATAGGTGACTCAACTTGGCTGGGCTTTCATGATATAAATTGATGTTGATAAAATTCAACTGGTACATTGTTCACAACCTTCCCCATCCTCAAAACTCTGAAAGATGATTGGTAATAGGCCAGTGACAGGGGGTTCTGTGAATCACTATTGTATCAGTTTCTTCAGATCAATTTCATTTCATCAAAAGGAACAGAGGCTTCTAATGTCCTTCCTTGCCTATGCGTTAGTTTTTATAGATTATTAAGTAGCTCTTGTGTTTGTATTCACTGGTAGTCACAGAGCATGACAACTTGTCCTTTTGATTTGTGAGTGTGCACATTCTCAGCAAAGTGTGCACATTCTCAGCAAAGATATCTTGGCATTTTTCTGAGATTTAATTCTGTTACACTTTTATATTTTGTTTATCGCATGAAGAAAAAGACTTAAACCTGAACAAGGTACAAATGTTACATCAGCAGGATTTAAAAGCAAAACTTACTTGATAGTATGAATGTGTTTATTTTGAAAACATTTTTCTTTAAAAATATTGCCTACATTAGCTTATTCATCTGCATCATGATATAAAAATGATCTCAGATTATTTCCTTTAGAGAAACAAAACCGTACAGTGTTTATCCCGAGTGCTGGAGGTAGCCTAGAGTTCAAATTTCAAATATTCTCCATTGTACCAGTTGATTTAGGTAGGTTACACAATCACTGTCATTATGGGTTCCTCCTCTTTAAAATGATGCAGTGATAGAACGTGCCTCATAAGATGATTTTAGTACTCACGGAACAGCACTAGATTTGACATTATGGGAAGAGCTAAATAAATGGTTGCTATTATATATTGGCTTATTCATTTATTTATTATTAGTAAATACTTGTAGTACATAATGTGTCCTTGTGGGGAATTCATACATACACATAATATGCCTTAATTCCTTTATTAATCTCCCTTTCCTTCTCTACTTCCATCCATATCTTGATTTCCTTCTTTTTTTTGGTATATGTTTCCAATACATAATATTTACATGCAGATAACTCATCTTAATTCCTTTTTTTATCCCCTGTCCCTCCTCTCCATCTTCCCCTCTTTCCATCTTTTGATTCTTTTTCCTCTTTAGAAAGATCTACCTCCCTGCTTCCTATCATCTGTCTTTTTAAATGTTTAAAAAATGTGTTAGATTGCTGAAATAAATCCTTGTAAAGAACTGCTTTCTACTCTTTATTTTATTCTGCTGAAATTTTTTATAATAAAATATCATAAATAAAAGTATTTCTGCAATGGATCACTTGAAAGATCAGTATTTCCAGTGTGGGCCAACAGAATCCAGGTGCTGATTTTTGCTGACCTGCATTTATTATTAGTGGCAGTTATTTTCTAATACAGCTGAAACTGTACTATATCCTTTTTCTATAACAGTGCTCTATCCCCCTTGGAAATGTCTATAAATTACCTGAAGATATTTTGAAGATATCAGTTCAAAATTAGTCTTGAAGTAGGACTGGCTGAACAATAATAATCACTATGAAATTGAATTGATTTGATCATCAAATGAGTATTTTGGTCTTGAAGTTGGTTCATGAATTAGTTTGCAGTAATGTTACCTTAAGGAACACAAAAATACACACAACTAGTCCTGCCAAAATCAGTGACATATATTACATTGTTCTGACTTCTTTAGAAATCTTTTTCTATTTCTTAAGAAAGAATGAAATGAAATGGGAAGCTTTAAGATGGTTTGAGGATGGGTGAGAGTCACAAAAACTATCTTAATAGCAGCTCAGCTACTCACTAATGGTATTTAATAGCATTGTGTACTTTAGCCTACTCGCAGCTCAAGTTTCAATATTTAAGAGGAGGGAAGCGACTGATGCTTTATGGCGTCATTCCTCTGTCTGGCATTCTGTAGTTCTAATCATTAGAAGAATTTAGTTAACTTGGAAATACTGTCTTATAATTTACCTGCTGTTATGAAATAAACTATCCTACATGTCAATCAAAACAGAAATGGGAAAATTAGGGTGATGACTGAAACAGAAAGCAAATTGCCTATGATTTTCAAAACGTGAAAATTTTCTTGTTATAGAAAAAGTAATTGGCTGAGAAGTTGAATATTATAGGTCCACTTCTTGATGTTTGAAGTGGAAAATAAATTTATTTTTTCTCTAAATATGAATAACTAAAGTTTAAAAAGTGAAAACTGATACATGTAACTACTCATTTCAGATGATTCTATAGATGACTTAAAAAACATTTTATCTATAAAAAGCCCATTGATTCATAAACTGTTGAAAACATTTGTGTTTCTGCTCTAGATCAACTGAATTTGGTGATTTTATGATTTACCATCATAATGATAATTTTTTTCTTCTTTGCCCATCACACTGATGGAAACAGCAAAGTATCTCAACTCCATCCTTACCTTTTATTTTACTTTATTTTTGGTACTGGGAATCAAACTCACAACCTTGTGCTTGCCAGGCAGGTGCTGTGCTGCTGAGCTATATTCCCAGTCCTTCATTTTTGCCATTTTAAAAGTTCTCAAAAAGGTATAGAACGTTTGTTAGTATGCTTTTTAAAAGTTGCACATATTCATTAAATAGTCTTTTGTGCATATGTTTCATGATTTTAAAAAATAGTTACTCTATATCTACATCATTGTTCCTCTAAGGTCTCTTAGGCTTTGAGAAGTGCTGTCTGCAACAGATAACAAGAAGGTAAATCCCAGGCTGGTCCCAATGTAGTAGAAGAGAGGTATCGGTAGTAAAGTCCAGTGTTCAGTGAACACATGTGCACAACGCTGCTAGACATCAATCACGTATTTGTTTATTTCAATTCATATAGTCGAAGTTACTTTTATTTATTTTCCCTAAACGCACTGATGAATATGTGTCAAATTGAAATTGTGGTGTGTGTATACATATGTATTATATCATAGAAAGCCAAAAATAAATCCAATTTAAAATAACCTCCATTTCCAAACTTTAGTTTCCAGAGCAGTTTACTCTATGTGTCTTCTTTTCTTCTCATTTTGTTTCTTAACTTTTGGCCAACAAAACAAAGAGGAACACTTGGACAGCTTTAGCCTTTCACATACTTGTGTTAACATAGTACATCTTTCAGTCTTTACTGCTTCTCAGATTCTAGTTAAAGGTCTGTAAGATGTGTTTTCATGTGAATTCAGAATTATTGAGGCAGAGGCAGAAAAATATTAGGGAATAAAGTTCTGTCTACTACCTAAATGAGACAGAGAGAGAGAGAGAGAGAGAGAGAGAGAGAGAGAGAGAGAGAGAGAGAGAGAGAGAATATGTGCCTAATTTTTCTTTTAAAATAGGCTCTATGATTTGTTTTCTTTGATACTTTCCCTTTCTCTAGTTTTCTACTGTTTTAGTCTCTCTATTCTTAAGACCAGTGGTTCTAAAATGTTGATTTCATCATACCATTTTACTGTTAGGAATTTTGCTGTATTTTCACATTAAGGGCCACAGGTAAAGTCCCAGTTGAATTTATAGCAATAAGCAGTTTGCTTACAAACTAGCTGATGTTTCTTTTCTTCCTAAAATATGTGTATTATCTGCTTCATCTAATTATATTTAAAAAAATTTTTTTTGCCTTCTAATGTCACTATCACTTTGATTTTCATGCAGCATTCCCATTCTCCCTCCAGCTCCACTTTTACCCTTTTTAGTTACTGTGTAGGTGAAAGAATATTGTACCTATTACCAAACTGACATAAGTTTAAATTTTAGATCTGCCACACATTAAAGTAATAATCTGTGGAAGTTACTTAGCCACTTAAGAAAGCATTAGAATATTCATCTATAAAACAGATGGTTAAATAAATATCAAGATATTTATTATATTTATATTTTCTCTGCGTATTCTTTATTCCCGGTCTAAACTTGATTTTCTCCAAAATGATGCTTCCTTATTTCTGCTGGTACATTATTTCTGCATGATTACTCAGATTTACGTCGTCTTACATTCTTTTAGCTCTGTGTATTTATTTTGGAGTGATTCACTGATCTCCTCCTTTCCACTCTTCCCCAGTACAACTTTGGGTGACTTCTTTTATGACCTTGAAAGTAAGTAGGTCCTTCTAACTGTGGGTGTATCTTCAGAGTGATCTATAAAACATTTGGGCTGTTATCATATTTATTTCTTGATGAGTTTTATCATTTTTCTATCAACAGTGCTTATGTATTCCATCTCAGTTTTGAACTGATTCGAGTTTTGCCAGTTTAAAAGGTGAGAAAGACTGTCACAGCACAGTGTTATATTTGCATTTTTTCTTTTCATGAGTGAAGTTATTTATCTTTTAAGTGTTTAAAAGGTATCTGCTTTCTGTGGCTCATAAGCTTTGTCCATATTCCTGTTGGGCCATTTGCCCATTTTTATTTTATTTCAAAGAGCTCTTTACATATTTAAGGAATTAGCTCTTGGTAATGTGTTTTAAATTTATTTTCCAGAATTTTCCTTGGTCTTTTGCTTATGATTCTTTTTGCTATGCAAAAATACTTTACATTATGAAGCATCAAATTTATCCTTATAAATCTGAGTAATAGGATGACTTTCTTGTCTTCAAAATCATAAGATTTATATGTTCCTTTTTGAGAGAAAAAGGCAGATGAATGGACATATAACTTTTTTTATCTTTATTTTTATTTTTAAAATTTTTATTTTATTAGTACTTGTTTGCCATACATGATTGCATTCATCATGGGTTGCTACTACATGTATTTGCCTAACACGTCTTAATTCTTTTGAGATTCCAGGTTTTTCAGTTGGATAACAGAATACTGTTGGTTCCCTGGGTGCTATGTTGGTAATATGTAATGAGGCATTTGATCTCCAATCCACTACAGCTTCGTTTGGTAGCTGGTGATATATGTATTTTAGAAATGAAGGAACTGGAGATCATGTAATTAGTGAGCAGTCGAGTTAAAAGAGAAATTCAATTCAAATTTAAATTTTACTCTGAAAACCAGTGCTCATGGTTTATCCTATACTTACAGACATACATAAGAAATTCTTATATATGCAGTGTAAAAAAAAATCTAGTGGTCAAAACTCTGAGAGACTTAGAAACAACTATTTCAACACATAATTTTAATCAGTATATTTTATATATACATTTCGTATTATATATTTTAGGATTTACGAACTTGAGTAATTCTGGCTTTTACATGTTCCTAGATATTTTAGTGTATAAAAAGAGAAGTGTTCTTTCCTAGATGGGTTATGTTAAAAATAGTTTAAAATTTTACCAGTTCTTTCAAGACTGGCAGATTATTTTTTAAACTCCTCAGTGTTTTGGAACGTAAAGGAAATACAGACATAGTCTCCATTTCTCTTCCTATGCTCACCTCCCTTGGACTGGCACACACATGCCCAACATGGTGATATGTTTACATATGTGACAGAGGACAGTTATAATTAATAACTAATGACATGGGGCATCTTGTTCCAAATGAGACTATGGATTCTGAGCAGAGAAAGAGGTAGATGAGTGTTTTTTGTAACACATAATCTGCATATATCTTTGATGTTTCTTCAGTTATTCTTGAAAACCCATTATGTGCCAGGAACTATTCTAAGTTGTTAACAATGGATAGTAAATAAGTATTCTGTGATTTCCTACACTTCAAAAAGGTAACAGAATTACAGTGAAGTATCTAAATCTCAAGCAGAAAATTAGTGTTTGGCATCTGCTATGTCTACTTAGACTCCACAAACATGTTTCCATAAACTAAAGCATCACACACAACAAGCTAATGTCAAAGAAAAAAAATGCTTGTTATATGCATTGCAGAAGCAGGGAAGTATATTGTGCACCATCCATAACTTTATATAAGCACATTGTCTAACATGGTTGGAAGATTTTTCTTAAACTGATAAACCTTTAACAGACAGCAGTGACTTTATGAATCTCAGCAGTAGTAGCTTACGCATCTTGTCAAGAAAACAACCTTTCAAAATACTAAATAGCTGTACACTATCTCATGGGATTTAGCTTTTTCTATCTGTGTTCTGCAGGCAAGCATCTTATACATTTATTGCCAAATGCATGATCTGGGCATTGTAAATGCCTCAAGGATAAGGCCTGTCTAGGAGAGAAACAGCCTTTACTGTACTAAACACTCTTCTACAGCTGGTTGTCTAACCATAGTCTGGGATTTTATTGTCACTTTGAGGATTTTTTAAAGTTTGCTGTCTTAAGCATTTGTCCCTTTTTCCAAGTTTACATTTTTTAATTGTTCAACCAGCAAAGTGGTAAAATGCAGACTTACAAAAAATTGTTTTCATTTCAAAAACAGTTGTTTTACTAAATACCTGCACGCACAATATTTTGGAAGCCAGATGTCAGTACATTCTGAATTTTCCATATAAAAATTTGAGTATGTGTTATGAATATGGTATCTGAGAAGAAAATTTGGGGAATAAATTTAACTTTAAATTTGATACGTGAGTCATAATTATTCAGGCATTTGGACTAGAGGTATTATTAACATTTTTCTTTGTGACAGAATGTTCATTGTGGTAGAATTCTTTACGATTTTTTTATATACTGAATTTCCTAAAGCAAAAACAAAGGCCAGGACAATTTAGTTACACTCATTCATTAAAACTCATGGAGAAGCCATGATTTATATTTTAAATATATTTATTTATAGATTTAAACCATGCATTAGTTTATATATCCCTAGAAAATGCATAGGAGGATACATATTAAGCTGAAGTTAGCCAGTTTTTGAGTAGTAAAAGAATAAACAAAATTTTTTCTAAAAATTAGCACATCTAAAAATCATTTTGGTTCAATATTTTTAAATTAAGAAAATAAATATAAATGTGCAAAAAATGTTTAAGAAAATCTACTGAGTGAAGGTCTTTGACGCACCACCAGTTAAGCAGAACTCATACGTGTAGCTTAAACAAAGGACTAGTAAGGGGGAAGAGAAAAGAGAACTCTACCTGATAGATTTAGATGACTGCAAAGAGACAAGCATTAAACAAATTTATAGCAAACAATAACTTAGTTTTTAAAATAATGCAATTTAGTGATTTATCATTCAGGATTCATGTAAGCAGTTATTATTTTTACAACTGTTATTTCACTGGCAATAGCAGGACACATTTTTGCTACATCTATCCTCAGTGTGAATTAAAGCATTAAAAATGCCTGACTGTCTGCTGTCCTCCCTCTGTTGTGTTTTTGAGATAGTGAGTTGTGTATCAGACACTCTGATGCTCTATTCTAGGGTAGCTGGAGATAATCTTGGTGATAAGAGGAAGGAGAGAGGTGACATATTTCTCCACTGACCATCTGAAAGTTGAGCTGGTTACATTGACAATTAAGTAGTCCTGTGGTTCTAGCAGTTATATTTAATCTAGTGCAGCTGTCATCTTCTACTGTGACTACTGTGTTGTGCTGTGAAGAATACAATTACTTATATTTCAGCACATCAGTTCTCTCAGCCCATTCAAGTCATTTTGTAAGCATGGAATTGAATTTGCTTCTAAATACCAAGTAACAAATCCTTTTCTCCTACTTAAAGAACCTCTTTTTCTTTTCCATTGATGACATTTTTACTTAGCAATAAGATGGCCAGTTGTCCTGGTCTGCCTCAGGCAGAGGAGTTTCCTAAGAATCCCAAATTTCAGTGCCATTACTCAGAATACATTAAAATGCAAGCTATGTTGCTCTTTATTTATATTGTTTTTCATGTAAGAAAAACCATGCTATATTTAAGGTTGTGTGTTTGATTTATTTCGTTTAACATTATGGTCTCAAGTTGCATCCACTTCCCTACAAATGACTCAATTTTATCTTTACGGCAGAATAGTATTCCATTGTGTGTAAATACCTTATTTTCTTTATCTAGTCATCTGTTGATGGACATATAGTCTACTGTCAAGATTTAGCTACTATGAATTGTACTGCTATAAAGACAGGTATGCATGTATCACTGCAATATGATGTTTTAACTCCTTTGGGAAGATGCCTAGAAGGGGAGTAGGTGAGTTGAATTAAATTTCCTGTTTTAGTTTTTTGAGGGATCTCCATACAATTTTCAGAGTCTCAGTATATAATTCAGGCTGGCCTTGATGTCACTATGTACCCAGGCTGCTTGGGGAGATCCTCCTGCCTTCACATCCTGAGTGCTGAAATTACAGGCATGTGCCACTTCCCCTGGTTATGATAAACAGTCTTTCTGGAGTAAAATGGAATATCAGTGTTCATTTGTTTGTTTGTTTTCCCTATTGACCAAAGATGTCAACCAGTTTTTCATGCACTCATTGACTGTTTGTATTTCTTGTTTTGAGAAGTATATATTAATTTCAATTGCCCAATTTTTAAATCGTATCTTTTATTTTGGAGGGAGTTTTTAAAAATTTCTTTATGTAATTATAGACATCAGTCCTTTGTCTAAAAAGTAGCTGGCAAATTCTTTTTTCTTATTTTGTGTGTTGTCTATTACTCTACTGTATTTTTTTTCTTTTTTAAATTTTTTAGTTTGATATGATTCCATTTGTTGATTGTTGGTATTATTTCTTGTGCAACTGAAGATCTGTTCAGAAGATCCTGGCCTATGCCTGTGTCTTCAAGACTTTTAACCAATTTTTATTTGAGATTTTGTGCTTCTGTTTGTATATATAAGTCTTTGACCCATTTCAATTTGATTTTAATGAAGCTGAGAGTTATAGATGTAGATTCATTCTTCTGCATGTTGCTAACCACTTTTTCTAGCACCATTTGTTAATGATGCTTCCTCCTGCATAAGCTTTTGGCCTCTTTATCAAAGATCAGATGGCTGAAAATGCCTGGAATTGTTGTTACATTAACCAACCTGTTTTGTGCTAACACTATACTGCTGTTTATGATTGTAGATTGTAATATAATTTGAAATCTGGAATTGTGATGCCTCCTGCTTTGCTTTTTGTTGCCCAGGATTTCTTTTGCTATTCTCATTCTCTTCTGGTTCAATATACATTTTGCCTGTATTTTTCTGGTTTGGTGAGGAATGCTGTTATGGTTTGCATCTAGGTTCCCCCCTCAAGCCTCATGCAGTCATGGAGGCCACTGAATCTATCATTTGTGATTGGTTCATTGTCTAGTGCTGGGATTAGCACTGGGATTAGCAGTGTGAGTGCTGTACTCATCCTGCAGTGGAGACTGCATTCTATATAAGGGAAGGAAGAAAAGGTATTTTTCTCTCTCTCTTTTGCTGCTCTTTTGTGCTTTTGCTCTTGCTGCTTGCAGGCCACTGTGAATGGCTGCCCCCTCAGTCACACCACCCTGCCTTGGAACCAGCTAAGTATGGACTGAAACCCTCAAAACTGTAAGAAATAAACCTCTCCTTCCTTCACTTTGGGTGTCAGGTATTTTGTCTCAACAACGAGAGAAAAGTAACCAACACAAATGCTGTTGGTATCTTGACTGGGATTGTGTAAATCTGTATATAACTTTTGGTAATATGGCTATATCAACAGTATTGGTTCTGCATATCAAGGAAGAGGGTGTATCCTTCCATTTTCTGATGTTCTCTTCAATCACTTTTTAAAAAGCAATATGGTTTATAGAGGTTTTTCACATTTTTATTTAAATTCATTGCTAGGTGTTTAATTTTTTTGAAGCTACTGTGAAGGGGATTGTTTTCCATTTCTTTCTTTTTAGTAATTTTTTATTAGTACATGTTTGTCATACTTTCATTTCTTTCTCCATGGGCTCATTGGTGGTTCATGTGAACCCTACTGATCTCACTTTCATGAATCTTTTTTGGAGTTTTGGGGTTGCTATGTAAAGGATAATGTCATCTGTGAAAAAAGATAGTCTGCCTTCTTTCTTTCTTGTTTGTGTCCCTTTCGTTGCGTTGTCTTGACTGATTGCTCTGGCTCAGTTTTCCAATACAACACTGAACTGGAGTGCTAGGAATGGATGTTTCTCTCTTATTCCTGATTTTAGAGGAAATGCTTTCAGTTTTTCTCCAATTACTATGTTGTAGGTTTTGCATTTGCCATAAATGAATTTTATCAGTTTAAGATAAAGTCCTTCACACCAGTTTCTATCAAGAGTTTGTTTTTTATCATGAATGGATGTGAAATATTGTCAAAAGCTTTTTGTTTGTCTGTTGAGATGATCATGTAATTTTTGTTTTTATTTTTTGTGATGTATTACATTTATTTATTGATGTATGTTGGCATCCTTGGGATAAAGCCAACTTCATTATGATAATGACTTTTAACAATTTTTTGCTGAAGATATTTACATCTATCTCTGTTCATTATGGAGATTGCCCTAGAGTTTTATTTTTGTTGAACTCTTGTCCAGTTTTGGTACCATGGTTTACCAGTCAATGATTACTAAAGAAACAGACTTAATGCAAGATAAAAAAAATATTTAACAATTTTCAAGATTGGCTTACAATGACCACCCACAGATCTAAGTGTGGGAGAGTTAAACAAGTCTGTCTGTGCACTGGAAAGCCAAAGGATCTACCCAAAGGCCTGCAGTTCACTGTAGTGTCCTGTGTGAATCTGTATTGAGAGGGCAGAGGGACTGTAATAGAAGGCTGAAGGATCTGTGCTAGAGTCTGAAGAGCCATGCTGGAAGCCAGAAGATGAACTTCCTCCAAAGTGAGAGAAGTGAGCCTTCTTTCTTCATTTCCCCTTTATGTCATTCAGGCAACAAGTCACCTTAGGGTAAGTCTTCCATCTTCAGTAAGTTCTGCCACACTCAGAAAGATGCTGATCCAATTTAGTTGGGTGTTTCTTGCTCAAGTTGACCCAATCAGTTAACTGTCACATGGGGCAATACTAGCTTCCAGGAATGAGTTTCATAGTGTTCTTTCCATTTCAATATCATAGAAGAGTTTGAAAAGTATTAGCAATAGATCAGCCCCTTCTGGCACAATTCTGCAAGGGATCCATCATGTCCTGGGCCTTTCTTCTTTGGAGGTTTTTTTACTACTGCCTGTATTTTTTTTTTGTCTGTCATTGGTCTATTCATATATATCTATATCTATACGTATATGTATATCTATATGTATATATTCTTAGTTCAGTTTTGATAATTTATATGTGTGTAGGAATTTCTCCATTTCTTCTATGTTCTTGAATTGATTAGAATATTAAGTTTTTAAAATAGTTTCTTATAATTCTCTGGATTTTGATGCTATCAGTTGTGATTTCACATTTTCATTTCTAATTATATTGGTAAGAAGTTTTTTTTCTTTCCTTCTTTTAGCCATTTTGCAGTCAGACACTCCAGTTTAGACTATTGCTCTGCCAGTTGCTAGCTAGGCAAAGAAGAAACATCTTTGGAGTCACACAGTGTTTGTTAGTATTCACTGCAAAGCTCTTTGTTAATTTTGCATGAGAATCTAGAGATACTAATTAATTAGGCTACCAGGGTTCCAGTCCTGGCTCCACCAGTTATTATGCATGGGAATTCTGCCCATCTAAACTTAGCTTTTTGGCCCTAGTTTCCTCTTCTGTAAGATGGCCAGAACAATGCCGAATTGCTTCTTCTACTCACAGTAGGTACCACTGGCACCCTTGCAGCGATGGTGCTCTTAGCTGTAGCATAGTTTAGACTTGTGAAATGCCGTCTTTTCTTAATTGTCCCATTTCAGTTGATCATTTGAAAGGGTGTGAGATTGGCTTATTTCTTCAGTGTTTTCTCTTGTTGGGGTTACATTGAAGCAAATGAGTTGAACAGTACAAGAATGTCTATACTCCAATCCTAACCTATGTTCTCATGGGTTACCCACTTCAGAAAAGAGGCACATTACATAATGATGGCAGCAATACCTTTAACTTGTGGATGAATAATAACAGGATTAATGTTCATTTAGGTACTGCATTACTATTTTCAAACTCTGTTTATATCTATGTTCTCATTTGATGCCTGCATAGACAACTGCATTATACATTACTGTTGAACTTTGCAATTACTTCTTCTCTGATTTCAGCACACTTTGATGGACAGGTCTGTGGAGTAAATAGATTACCCAGCAGGATGGGCCACACATTCTAATGAGTGAGATTCAGAGCTGTATGGTGTGATTTTTTTTTCTACCAAGTGAGCAGCAGTTGGGGCTGGAGGAGGAGACGAGCTAATCAGTGGTTTTGTTTGTGTGTTTCTTGATTTTATTTCTTTCCAGGGCAATCAAGAGAAGGGAAATAAACTGATTATTAGAACGTTTAAATCTGTATGGGAAGCCTTTCTCTTTGGAACCAGAATTTCAAAGCTTTTTCTTTTCAATGCTTTTCACTTCTCTTCAAAGACAGCAAAATATAAATGCATTAGGAACACAAACCAGTTAAAGTGTTTATGAAACCTATGGAGAGAGCATCATTGTAAGTACAGTTCCTCATCTCAAGGACAGTGAGGATGGGCTAAGCCTAAAACTAATGTCCTTGGTTATCTGTTACCTAGGTTTTCTGTTATTTAAAAATCTGGTCAGAAATGACAAGAAATCTGTGCCATGTGTGTTCTAAAGTGGGACCAAACCAGATTTCAGAATACCTAGATTCAATGACATAAAAGGATTTTAATCAATATATACATGCCTTTTATGTTTGCCCTAGTCATAATTACCTAAGAAACCAAAGTTCAGGATTTGTCTTAGATCTGATCAAAATATGAATGTGCCTTGATTTGAGCATCCTTGAATTACTACACATTCAGTCATGAACATTTTCATGCTGTAAAACAAATACAAAAACCTGTTTTAAACACTGTACCTACAGTCCTGTATTTTATGTGGTAAGCAGTGTCTATTCATATGCTTGTGCATTTGAGTATGTAGCAAACATTTATTGCTTGGAATGTTCTAGGTGTGCTGTAAGGGACAACGAGAAAAGCACAACATTGTTCTTGCCTTCAAAGAGTTTGCACATGCAGTTTAGTAAATCATATTCAAAACTGCTCAGTGGTATGGGGTTTTTAGATTATGCTTTAAACATATTCCCACTGATTCTTGATCCTTACAGTTTAACTAGTCCTTATGCCAATAGGTGCATAATTGTTTTCTTGGTCCCCACATTCTGTCTTTAACATTCCCTTGGCTTTCTTTTCTTCCTGTGTCCTGTGGAACTGTTATTAAAAGGTGCATCTAACACTGTACAGGCCTAGCCCTGACATCCTCCTCCCCTTACAATGTGCCCTATTTGCTAGGAGAAAAAAAAAAAACTGCTGCTTATTTGAAAAAAATGACAAGAACTCTAGGAAGAAAATAGCCCTGTTACTAGATGTTGAAATGAAGATTTGAGTAAATGTCCTGATATTGATTTAAACCTATAAATTCGATTCCCTCCAAATAGGTGTACAGTTGCATATTTGCACAGATGTTCCAAGACTCTGAACTGAGTTCTTTTCAAAGACTCAGAGTCTGTATAGAATTATGGCAGTTGCACACCTGTAGAAGCAGAGCTATGTGCTCAGGTATTAAACTCAGGAAGATGTATAAAACTTCCAAAATGCTCCTGTGGGCTTTAATCCAAAAGGAGACTAAGAGACTTTTATGCTTGTATTCTCCAAGAGTTTATGAGTGCCCCCTTTTCATATATGACTGTATTAGGAGATGATATACTTTTAAAAGTTATGTATAGCTTTTGGGCTGGACTTCATCTCATCAGAAAAAGAAGTCTGGCATGTGGACCGACAATCGCATATTAGAAAGCCAAGTTAATATTCTGCTAGAGATATTCTTGTGCAATATCATGATATAACATGGTATACCATGGCACATATTAATTATAGCATGGTATTCATCAGCTGAAATGGTCTCACCTTCTCTGCTCTAATCCCTTTCATCTGTATCTTTCACCCTTTTTTTTTTTTTTTTTTTGGCACCAGGGATTGAACTGATGACCTCGTGCTTGCCAGGCAAGCGCTTAGGCCACTGAACTAAATCTCCAGCCCTTCTTCATTTTTTAAGGTTCAATGAAAATACAGTGCCATCCACTATATATTCCACTTCCCATACAAAAAAAGATGATTTTACGTCCTTAAAATTCCACATTATCTTGTTGAACCTCCCTTCCTCTATTACTATTATAAGTTACAACATTTTTATTTCTCTTTCTGCATTTTAAGTCCCTTAACATCAGGGATATATTATATATATATATATTTTTTTTTTGGTCTCTATTAGCCATTAACATGTAGTACATAGTATTTACTGGTCATGCTATTTCACATGTTACTATGATACCAGTTTATTATTAGATACTTGCATCATCACTATATTATTAGAACAAGAAAGTTGAGGCAGAGAAGGTAATAACTTTGAGTAACATAAAAATGTGGGTGAAAAAGTACCCTAAAGCTAAATATGTAACGAGTAGAGAGCTGGATTCTAAAACAGATATGCTCTTAATCACAATGCTTTTATTTTAGCCAAAGTGAGTGAGATGGGGAAAACACAACCATCAAAGCTTATGGTTTACTGTAAAAAGCCTGTTTTTCACTCAGGCACCATATTGATTTTGGTTCTTTGGTTCAAGCTAGGACCCACTTACAAGAGGAAATGTTATCTGGAATGTTGCTAAAGACTATGTCAGCAGAAAAGAGATAATGTGGTGAATCATTTACTGATTCTTACAGCGTCCCAGAAATAATGTAATATCTTTTTGTTTCTGTAATATATATTGGCCAAAAAAAAAGTTACATGACCATAACTAGTTTGAAACAGGACAGGGAAGTATTTGTACCTAGATTCAAAACAGGGCAGGGGACTGGAAGTGTAACACAGTGGTAGAGTTTGTACCTAATGTGTCCAAGGCTCTGGGTTTGATCCTAGCATCACCAGCATCAATCCCAGGGTAGAGAAGTACAGTACCACCACATCCATAGAACATAGAAAGCCAGACAATGTCGCACACGTTGTAATGGTTACACAAGCAGTGCCTGCCCCTATGTCACCCCTCATCATTCTACCCTAAAGCTCCATCCAGTTGGAATTCTTTCTTACAGATGAAAGTTTCCGAGGGAAGCTGCATTCATAGATTTCTTTTAAAAAGAAATAATAAGGATTGTGTTGAACTGTGTATAAAGGACCCATTTCAGATTAGAATTGGAAGCAGGGATAGGTTAATCTAATAAGTAGGGCAAAAACCAGGGGAAGCACAACAATGGAGAGCATTTAAAAGAAAGGGTTTGGATTAGGATCTGAATATTGGTTCAGTTTAGTAGCAGAATAGATGGCCTGTGTTAAGTATGAAGAAACAAAACAATAGTTAAAAAATAAGTGAAATAAACTTCTTAAAGGCTAGAATTATTTGTCTCATATGTGTTAAGTAATCATTACATGCCTAGCAAGAGAGTTAAATACTTTTATATTTTTATGACATTGCATGAGAAGAAAATATTAGTAATATCCACTCTCAGGTGAGAAAGATGAAGCCTAAAGAAACTTTTGTTCCCCTCTAAGCCCAAACAACTATAAAGTTCAGAAGCAAGCATCCACATCCAGTGGGTCCATTTTCTAAGCCCACGTGTTTAAACAAAGACTGCTTTCCAAGATCAAACTTACTGTCTTATGGAAGAGTACAGAAAGGATGGAAAGGGAATTTAGGAAAATGACAACATTCGTCAACTCGAGTAGACTGAGTTTTGCCTCTCACTGCCTCACAGGTGTTATAAAATTTAATTGGTAGCTACTTCTCTACTTCCACAGTGCTTTTCTCAGCGCTGTAACACAGCAGGTGCTTATAAAAAAATCATTGAGTTGTTACAATTTTCATATCTATTACAACTCTTTTTTATTAAAAGTGCCCAGCTGTATTGCATTAGTTTGTTTTAATGCTTTATTTGATTAGCAGTTTTAAGTGAATCATTTTGTCTACATTTTGCCATTTTGGAATAGGTAATGGTCAGATTTATGCCTTACTGAAGCTTCTTTTTTTAAAAAAATGTCCCAAATACAGCAAATTGAACATACAATTATAGATCATTGGAAATACATATACTTTTGCTTTTAAAAATGAAAACTTAAATTTTTGAGTTGTCTGTGAAAACCATATTGATTTTAAATAACAAATTCTGATATTTTGACTCATTTATGCATTCACTCCAGTATTTCTGTTGGGTACTTAAGCACATATGTTTCCATTGCTATATACATTCTGTGTAGCCACAGCAATAAAACGATGTGTACATAAATCCAAAGGTACAGTGTTTGGCTTATGTAAGTGCTTGAATATCACCATACAGTTCTACCCTATAGTGAAAGTCAGGCATTCAGATAAGTAGAAAGAATTTGATATTTTTATCTCCATAGGCTCTTTTCCTTTCTCTTCCTTTTCCCCATTCTCTAATGCATGTTTGTATAGGATATAGGGACTTGTATTTCCCATCAGTCCTTCCTATAGCCAGATCATTCCTTGCTATAGCCAGATAGATCACTAGGAGCAATATGCATCAGGGCACATCAGGCTTATCCATATGATGGCTTTGATATCCTAATAATCTAGAGAACTGAGGAGGAGAATGGATTGCCATCAATCCCAACTGCCAGCTGGGCTAGGCTCAAGGTGGGATTCTTTAAGGAATTCTTACCCTAACTGAATTCACCTGACTCCCTTTGAAAAGTGTATGCTCCTTACTCTCTGATTGCTCGTGTTTCTATTTCTCATACTGACTATACCTGAATCACATTTCCTTATCTCCCTGTGCCACCAATCTTGGCTTACTCTTTAATTTTCTTGCCTTTATTCTTTATTTATTTTTCACATTTTAGACTATTTTCATTTGCGTTTATTCTTTAGGTTACTTTATATTCCTATCTTGCTTCAACTCTGTTTTTCTTCAGCTCCATCTTTATCACTATTATGAAAAATTTCTGTATTTCTCACATAAATAGACAAAATTTAGCCTGGCACTCTGGGAACTAACTCACACGTCACCTCTTATCATCCTGGAACCTATCACCCTTATTCCAGGTGACCATCTATGCAATGTCACTATCCTTTCCATAATCCTCCTGGATTACAGTGGCCAGATGTCACAGTTTACTTGGAACTGAAGGTGATTTCACGGATGTAGGGCTTTCAGTTTTAAATTGGAAATGCCCTGTGTAGTCAAATATAAGCTGATCACCCTGAACCACAGACAGCACTACTAACTGATTCCAGTTGGTGTGAGAAATGACATCTCCCATTACTCTTTTGTTTTGCAGTGTTGTGGTGCAACCCAGGGCCTTGCACATACTGTATGTCTAGGGAAGTGCTCCACTATTGAGTTATATACATTTCCCATCACTTTTTGATCCAAACTTCTCAAAAGAGGTGTTTTACTTAGCAACACGCATACTAAATTAAATTGACCATCAGGTGTTTATTAACCAACTTTATGACTCTCAAGAGAGAATTGGTAAAGCTGTTCTTTTCAGATGAAGCTTTATTTTTATTTGGATGAGTAGAAAAAATTTAAATAGTAAATACTGGATGAGTGTATAGACAGAACTTCACCTCTCTGACCTTTCTATTAATGAATATGTCTTCTCTTAGAGAAAGAAGAAATCTATTTTGGAATTGCAGTTAGAATATTGGTAGAAGATCTTCTTATTTAGGTCTAAGTTTATATTTCAAAGGACATTAAAACTTCATTTAAAATAATATAAAATGTTTTAATTGACCCTCTAGAGACCTTCTGTGTGGGTCTCAGGCCCAAGCATTCAGATATAGTTTGGGTGTAACTTATTCTGAGGAAAAATATATTATTTCTGAACATTTTATTTCTTTTTCTTTTTTCTATTGGTATGTGTTTATAGTGTATAATGATTATATTCCTTGTGGGGGAAGTTGGTACATGTACATACCATATTTAATTCTTTTTTCATCTTTTTCTGAAATCTAATTGTAAGCCTTTTATTCTTTCCAGTGTTTTTACTTGACTATAATTTCTTAAAATTATATAACCATTACTTTTTAAAATAAAGGTGGTTTCATAGGAATACAGAATTTTTTATAAAGATTAAACAATAGCAGCATAATATCAAGTATTTTCACCATTGAATCTTGGATGTTTTTTCATTCTTAAGTGTATAAACATCTCAGCATTTTCCTTGAGTTATGATCATTCAAGTGTGTGGGGAACCACTCAGACTGCTTTGAAATTCAGTGGCATCTAAGGACATGTAAGGATGTAATCCCACTTGTCAAGTGCAGGCATGCACAGTTATGTAACCATGACTTAGCACAGGTAAACACACATGCACTAGTTATGGCACTATGTAAGAATGTAAATATGAGATATCCACCTGTATAAGAATTATACAATGAAAGCACAGGTGACTTGGGCTCTTGCTCTGGGTCTGATGCTCTTATGCTCTGCTCTGCTCCGTGCTGCCTGCTGTTGTTGCTGTCTTGCACACGTGCATTCTTTAACCTTGGGACCTCACCTGTGAAAATTTCCTTTGGACCCCGAAAGTGGGCTGAGAAAGTGTGAGCTTTGTTTACCTCTGAAAAGTATTTATAGGGTCTTAGTTAAAACAATCACACTCAGACTTGTGTTGTATTCACATGTGAAGGTCATTATTTTATGCTTATGAATATATTAATTTAAACATACTAATTATATAGATTGATACAATGAATTTCACTACCCATTTAAATTTGAGGTGATAATTTTCAAATTTATAATTGACATAGTATTATAAAATTAAAAGTAAAATTTTCATTTAATTATTAATCACAGAATGAAATGTAAATCATATTGTACTGTGTTTGAGACCTTAGATACTTACATCAATCCTTACTTTAGAGAGGCATTAGTGTTTGCCAGCCTTGGAAGATATAAAAAAAGTAATGGTAAACGAGATAGGATTGATGAAAATTTTAGGTCATTGTTAATAGCTTAAAGCTTTATTTAATAGAAAAAGACAAATTAAATGTCTCAGATAATTTCTGGATTCACTAATTGGTGGGGAAATTTCTACTTCATGAACTTATCCTAGAAGAAGTCGCTGATAAATTGAAGTGCTTATTTCTGTTTATGAGGTATATTAATTTAAAACATCTTTACTTGTAATGAACTGAAACTAAGTATTTTTCTTCTTAGGCACATATGGTACCATAAAATTATGTTGATTCCCCAAAAGTCTTGATTTCGATTAGTACATGTAGTCATTCAGTCATTGTGAAAAATGTCCTGTGTGCCAGAAATTGTGTTTTAAGGTAGGTTTGTAAATTTGGAATAAAATATAGCTTCATGGCTTCGGAGATTCCTTGGCCTCAAGATTTCAGTTTAGTACAGCAACGTGTAGAAGCCAGCCTATGAGCTTGTACCTGACCAGGGGATGAACAAGGATGAAAAACAAAGAGAAACAGGATTAGATTAAAATATGAGGGCCAGGGAATTCTGGTCTCCCTTCAAAAAGAAACCTGAATGAGTGGCTCATCCTGCCTTTATTCACTTAGACACTGAAACAAGCAATTAGAGTATCACAGGGCTCATCTGCCTCCCACCACCCATGGTGCATGTCCAGGTAAACAACAGTATCTCAGTTGCATTAACTTTCCCCTAGTACCTGCTGTGTGTCAGCATGCTTGCATACCACCTTTCTCCATAGTGCTCACAGAGGAGGCTAATTACACCTCACTCTTCAAGAGGAGGGGCTTATATCCTGAACCATGATATCCAATGTGCTCAGCTTTTTGGCCATGCTCCCATATATCTCACCATAGATCAGCACTCCATAATGGACGATGCCCAGTCTGTCACTCCTGAGCTGCCCAAGCTGGAAGCCAGAACATCAGCCCCCTCAAGGTGGTCCAACTGTCAGTACACACATGTAGGGGCTTTCTTTGTGCATCACAAGCAATCACACTATCCAAAATTCTTCCCATTGGCTTGACCTGCCTGTTTTGGTTTCAAGCCAGAGTACTTCCATACTGGGCTAGACAGCTATTGCTGTCCATTGTGGGGCTGTGCCATGGCTAGACACATCAGTATATCAGGAATCAGGCAGAGGTCTCCCTTTCCCTTCTGCATAGGGACTAGGGATCAACTCCTGTAGTCTGTCCTTCCAGACAGGTTCCTGGGCCATATACATCATGGGTTCCAAAACTGTTACCAGTTCAGCTTCCAAAAGGGTAGCCAAGAGAGAGACCCACTATTGGAGTTACATCCCTCAATGTGTGAGGGTGGGTGCCTGTGCCACTCTACTCTTGGGATGGGCTGTTTACCTCCACACCCTTTGTGCGTCCCGTGATTCTGCACAGGCATGCAGAGCAGCATGCAGCACTACCGTTTCTTAATCAGGGAATGCCAGCTCTTGGATCCCTTCCTCAACTGTACCAAATGAAATCCAACAGGATGCTTCCACTTCCCCTGTTTTTGCATAGCCCCCAGCCAAATCCATTGTCATCCACACTGATGGTTAGGATAAATGGCAGGTTAGTGTCAGTGATTCAGGGCTTGCATCTGTGCAGCAGCCCTCTTTGTCTCCTGAAAAGCAGCTTTCACTGAATCTATTCAGCAAGCAGCTTCTGCTATGTCCATCCAGCACTATGTTGTGCTGCTTTTGGTTATCTGATATAAAGGACACAGCAGGTAGCTGGATATGATACATCCACCAAAACCCCCGCAAGCCAAAATATGCCTATAATTGGCATACTGTCATGGGCCTGGTCTTACTCAACCACATAACATCCAAGAATTTTAATTTGACAGACAAGCCAATTCCCTGGAACTTGCTTCATCCATGGCTCACCCCCATGTCAGCAAAGTTTCCCTTAGACTTTGCACAGCAGCTTTTAAATCTGCAAGGAAATCAGAGGTTAATCAGATGTTAAAATAATGTCATCAGTATAATGGAACAGTGACACAGAGTGGCTTGGTCCAAGTGGCTGGATCCTAGGTCACCAGGCCAAGACACAAAGTTGGGCTATGCAAACAGCCTTGTGACAAAATCTGGAAGGTCCATTGCCTGCTCTCCCAGGTGAAGGCAAACCCATCCTGACCACCAGCATCAGGGTGAGACTTCACAGTCATTCATCACAACCAGTCTGGCTTATGCACAGTCCATACCAAAGGGCTCTGCAGGGAGAATTACCCTGATTTGTCCAATTTCAAGACAGTCTGTCCTGTTTCTTCATGACCTCCAAGCAGCCAGTACTGCTTCATGTACACAATCTGTGTGGCCTGTAGTAGAGTCAGCGGTGCATGGTGTGGATGTCCTTGGACTATGGTTTTTACCCCATGAATTCCCAACTGGAATTCTCCCTGTGTGGTGTCAAGTTGAGCATCAGTCTGTATGTCCACCCACAGTATGTATTCAGTAACTAGGGAAACATAAAGATTGTACAGGCATGGTGGAAGCTCCCAATACCCAGAGTCATCTTTTCCTTCCACACCACAATGTATTGACCTCTGTGTCCTTCTATGTATGCAGTAAGTCCTGTAAAATGGTCTGGGTTGTTGTATATTAGCATTGACTCAGTTCTGATATCCATCAACTCTAGAACATGCTGCACATTTTTCGGAGACCAGTAAATAGTGAGTTACACACATGGCCTCTGATCTCCCAAGACCCCCAAGACCTGGGTACCTCAGCCTACCTCCTAATCAGGATAAAAGGAAACCAGTGTCACTTTCCACTTCACCAGAGATGCTTTGGCCTTCTGGCCCTGGCCTATTGGTTGGTATTGCTGCTCAGGGCGTAACTGCCTCCACAGAGTCAGCAACACATCCAAAGGCTGCCCATGTAACTTATCTGTGGCTAGGTCAGCAGCCAGCAGATCTGTCCAGATCTGGTGCTGACCAACCTTCAGTGGCCCCACAGCCTGTCCTTGGGAGTATGGTCTTGCTTGCCCACAGTCTTCCTTCTTTTTCACCTTTGCTGGTACAATTTGTACAGATCTTATCTTGGCACATCACTTCCATGTGTCTCAGTCTGAGCAAGGCATTCACAGCATCATGGATCAGGCGATCATCAGCTTTAATTGTTTTGCCAGCTCTTGCAAGTCCATGGCTGGATAGGTCTTGTACATTGTGTGCCAAGTAGAGGTAGGAAGCCCTACCAGTCCTCCTTAGGCTAGGGATTCCTCAACCTCCGCCTTTTGATGAATAGCCAGCCTAGCATACAAAACCAGGGAGTTTTCTGGGGGCTGTTCTCAGACATGAGGACTTACGCTTCTGGAGACAGTTCTGGAGGAGGAAGTACTTTCCACTCCTTGCAACATGAGCCCCATAGCAACCAGTCATTGCTCAAGGTCCTCTTCTATCTGCTGCAGCTGGTCTACTTGCTGGAAAAGGCCATTTGCCTCTTAATTTATGCAGCAGAAGAGAGTGAAGAACAGCCAAGCCACCCACCCTGCTGTTTCGTAGGGAGGGGGAGGAATTTCTCTATCACTTCCAAGGTTTGCAAGACATTCCCCAGATCCAAATGAACTGTTTCCAAGTCCTATGGGGGCTTCTAAGCTGCCAGGAAGGTGGCTGCAGGTAGCCATGGTGAGGTCAGGGTCACTTATCAGCCATTCACTGGTGATCTTCTTTGCCATTGGTTGCTGTTTCCACAGCCACTGGGGGACCTCTCATCTCAGTGTCCTGCTGACTATGGCAGTGGTTAGCACACTGAAGGAGCCTTAGGGAGATTTTCAAACTTAAAGAACACACGTGTGCAAGACATCAACAACAATAGCAGGCAGTATGGAGTAGAGCAGAACAGAAGGGCAAGAGTGAGAGCCGCATATATGTTCATTGTATAATTCTTTTACAGGTTGTCTTCTCATGTTTACATTCTTGTATAGTGCTGTAACCAGCACATGCATGTTTACCTGTGCTAAATTATGGTTACATAACTGTATCCCACTATACACCTGTGCTAGACAAGTGAGGTCACATCCCTAGGTGTCCTTAGACACCCCTGAACTTTGAAACATTCAGAGCAGTTACCCACACATTGCATTGCTGCAAAAATCTTTGAAAGATCTCACTTGTATAGGCAGGGCCATTATCCATTATTATTTCTTAGGAACTCTCATCTTTGCAAATACTGAAAGACAGTGTTGCTGTATATGTCCTGCAGTCTCATCTGCATGGCAAGTGGCATACATAAAATGAGAGTAAGTATGTATCCTACAATACATATACTGAAGTTTGCCAAATTGGGATATATACGTTACATCCATTTGCCATAGCTCATTTGCCTGGAGGTCTCAGAGATTATAGCCTTTTTATCAAATTGTTGTAGGTAAGATTTGGTATGTTGGACAAAATTGTATATGTGGCATACTTGTGATCTGGAAAGTTTACTAATTAGAAACACTTTTGTCTATTTGTCAAAGTGGTTTCTATTGTCTGGAGCTCTTTAAGGGCCTCAGGTATGATGGAATGGGGAGAATTCAAATCTGGATCTCTTTGTAATGTTTTATACAGATTACTTAACTGATACTATACATATTCATAATTTCAGGTGAATCAAATTAATGTCCCCTAGAAAGTTTTGGAAATCATTTAATGTTTGTAACAAGTCTCTCTTTTTTTTTTTTTTTTGCTACACTGGGGATGGAACTCATGACCTCATGCTTGCCAGGCAGGCACTAGGGCACTGAGCTAAATCCCCAGCAATGAGTCTTCTTAATGTTAATTTCTGTGCACAAATTTCTGTTACCAGAGTTCTCAAGTAACTACAGAGGGAGATAGCTTGAATTTTCTCTGGAGTTATGCATAACCCATGTTTTATCAAAACCCATTTAGTTTCTGCAAAAATAAAAATAAAGATAGGTTAAGCTGGTTCTGAAAATTGACAGCAAACAATATATCACACATATAATGTATTATATAGGCTTGATGGAATTTTTTCCTAACAGGATCTAAAGCCTAAGCAACAAAATACTGACACAGGATGAGGCTGTTCATCATCCCCAGTGGCAAAACTATCCATTGATATTGGTGCACAGGCTTGGCAAAGTTAGCAGCAGGAACAGAAAAACAATAATGAGGTTGCTCCTGCAGATATAAAGACATGGTTAAAAAAAAAAAAGCAATCCTTAAAATCAATAACTATCATAGGCCAGTACCATGGAACAGCAGTGGGAGAGGGGAGTCCCAGCTGAAAAGTACTCATAGGGTAAATACATGCATTAATAGCTCTTAAATGCTAAAGCAGCCTCCACTGTCCTAATTTTTTTTTAGTTTAACAAAAACAAGAATATTCTGAGGGCTAGTGGAATGCTCAATATGTCTTGCTTTCAACTGTTCTTCCCCTAATGCTTGTAAGCAAATGAACGTCTCCTTTGACAGGGACCATTGATCCACTCAAACAGGTACCTCAATTTTCCATTTTAATGAGAGAGCAGTTTTTGCATGGGGAGAAGCCACAATGACCACTATTAAAAATTTGTCTCATGGCTAGGATCTTCCTTTTCATTCCTCTAATAAACTTTCACATTTGAACATTTCTCTGTCAATAGGTGGGATTACCTCATTAATCATTTGAATTTACAATTATTTCAGCAGATCTCTGCCCCACAGGGATCTGCTGAAATAAGTGGCTGAAAGACTCCCTTAAAGTTGTCAAGGCCTACACAAGGTAGAGGTGTATTACACTGTTTTATTGACCCAAACATAGCTTGGGCAAACATAGAGGACTTATGATCTTCAGTACCTACATCTTGACATACTTTCAAATAGTTTCCAAGATATTTAGTCACTGAGAGGCCCCTATAGCTTATTAACATTCTCAAAAGCAAGCTGCAACACAAAAATCTCTACTGCTTGTGTATGCAGTATCTGCTGTCGAAAAAATTCTTGCAACCTGGCTAAGAACTGGACATTGGGCTCTTGAAGATATTCCTACTCAGTCCTTTTTACACATTCCTTAGGTCTCTCCTGAGAGCCATTTACTGATAAGCCTGGTCTGGAAGAGTTATCTGTGGGATTAGATATGAGTATGAACCTGTTCCCAATAGCATTTCTTCCATAATCTATGTGTGTCATACTACTTGTCTGTCTGGTTATCTCAGCTGCTAACTCTTGAAAATTAACATGGAAAGTTAAATATTATCCTGCAGAGACATATGATGTAACTAAATGCTTAATGTCTAGATGAAGTATTCACAAAGCTCCTAGGACAGGCTCCAGTAAGGCCAACATGAAAGATCCTTGAACCCTATTGTTCATTACACTAGATTTTAATTCTTTAACCAATTTATACTCCAAAAAATTATGCTCATGAACATTTCATTGTAGATTGTTAAGATCATGCTGAATATTAGTTGGAAATGCTCATTTCTCAAAGGACTCTACATTAAGTACAGCCTATCTAACTAGTCTTTGATAAACAGATGCTATTTCAATCTCAACTGTAGATGGAAGGGAAGAAAGAAGAGGAGGTCGAAGGGAAGGGAACTAGGGCTCTTCACTCCCATTTTTATTTTCTCTCAAGGGTGCATTATGTGTAGGATATCCTGAAGTTAAAGGACAAAGAGCTGCATAGACTAAGTTGCATGTGGAGAAAGTTTCAGGAGCTATAACAGCCCTAGGCATAAGCAGACTCCAAACCCTGTCTCACTTGATCTCAGTTCTCTACATCAAATGTAATATCTGAGGAAACCAATGATTGTGTTTGATAACATCTTGCAGCATATGAGAAATCAACTGTATACTAACTTGAGCATCAGACAGGAGCAACAGAATTTCCAACACAGAAATATAATGCTATAGTTCAATGAATGAACTCTGCCCTATTGGTATGAGAAACTTTTCCATGCACACTCATGTTCCTTTTCCTTTTCTCTTTTTTAAGCTGGCTTCCTCTCTTCTATGGAAGTCCTGGTCACTGACTCATTACATTTTTCCCCTGACTGAGCTTCCCCAGACAGTGTCCCTGTCTGGGCACCACTTGTAGGAGCCAGCCTTCAAGCTTGTACCTGAGCAGGTGATGACCAAGGATGAAAAACAAAGAGAAACAGGATTAGGTTAAAATGTGAGAGTCGGGGTTCTTGTCTGCCTTCAACAATGAGACTCAAATGACTGGCTTAACCTGCCTTTATTTGCTCAGACATGGGAACAAGCAATTAAGAGTTTCACAAGATTCTTCTGCCTCCTACCATCCTTGGTACGTGTCTGAGTAAGCAACAGGATCTCAGCTATGTTTACTTTTTTCCTACAACCTGCAACATTTCAGCATGCTTGCATAGCACTTTTCTCCCTAGTGCTCATGTAGGAAGCCAATTAAGTCTCAGTCTTCCTATTTGGTCTCCCACAGCAACATACAATTATTTTAGATTTGAATGATGGTGATATATAAAAAAAGGTGTATTGGTCAGGTTTCCTGTCACCAGGACACATTACCTACACTTGCAATTTGAAGGAAGAGAGATTTAATTTAGTTCACAATTTCAGAGACTCACTCTATTGCTTACTAGCTCCAAGGCAAAAATCATGCTGGAAGGGCATGGTGAAACAAAGCTGTTCACTTCTCTTGTCAGGAAAGCAGAGCTCAGGGGAGGAACACCAGAGAGGAAAGGGCCATGGGCCAATATAGGTTCAAAGTTCATATCTCCATAACTTACCAGCCACAACCAGCAGCGTGTTTTGCTGATCTGCTAGTTGTCTTTTAATCCATTCAAATTAACAATCACAATAAACTTTCACAGATGTTATGAAAAGGTACCTTATCCATTTTAAGAACTGAAGTGGGTATGGAAATGAGTTGGATTCAGAGAAGACTTCTTGGAGAAGATAACACCTGTGCTCAATCTTTAATTTATGAAATCATCTCAGAAGTGTAGAGGAGAAAGTAAAATCATTCTAGGCAAATGAATAGAATCTTCAGAGGTGTGAGGACAGGCAATGTTTCGATAACTTCATAAACTTCAGTATTTCTGAGCGTTTAGACCATTAAAGGTAGATGTAAGAACCTGCTAAGGGGAGTATCACATGCATCACCTCACATTCCATGCTAAATAACTGGACTTTATCTAATAGATGCATAGATAGCCACCACAGAATTCTAAGCAGGAGAAGAATATGATACCATGTTCATTTGATTAAAAAAAAAAATCAGCCTGAATCTCTGTGGAGAAGGGACTGAAGGAGGAAAGAGGAGGGGAAATACTGTGATTTTCCAGGTAAGAAATGACAAGGGTATCATCCTAGGCCAGGGCCATATGAATGGAAAAATACATTGATTTGAAAAAATGTAGAGAATTAAGCCAACCACAAATGGTGAATTAGTTAAATATAAGGAAACAAGAGGAAAAAAGAAGGCCCTTTGCAAACGGCTCAGCTGGAAAGGTGACTGGGTGGAGGGGATACTGCCTGAGAAATGGAATACCTGGAAAACAGCAAAACTGGGGGTGGGTAGACAGACTAAAGGGGGAATTCTAGATGAATACCCTTTCTAATCTGTTAAAACAAATTCTGTGTATAAAAAATGCACCATGAAATTCTAATGTTTGAGTTGGGAAGACATGTAAAATTCACCAAGTACTAGGTTATCTGTCCTCTAAGAACAGTAGAAAGGTACGTTGGACAAAAATTTAAGCTTCATATTATTTGTAAAAAAAAGAAAAATTCTTTTCTGTCTTAACTTTGACTTCGTATATAAATTTTGTTGAGTTTTTCAGTTTTGCTCATCATCACATGTTGAAGGTTTATGTACCCCAGTCCTGAGTAAGTGAGTGAGTAACTGGTGCCAAATATCTTTTGTGAAAGGAAAATACAACAAATAATGTCTAGCAGCTGAATTGAGTTAAATGGTTCTACGTGTAGGTAGCAAGATTTTAAAAAACTTGGTAATTTTAGAATAAGCAAGGAAAACTTATACAAGGTAAGAATTTGATAACTGAGTAGGAAAAAGTCAACAGAAACAATTATCGTTGCCCACTGTTGTCGCCCCGGCTGGAGTGTGAGGTCACGTTGGAAAACAAGGAGCACCAGGCTAGTTGTCTGATTATTAAGTACCTTGAAACATTAGAGGAGTTCCCCTTTGGTATAAAAATAATAATTGTGGTTGTGGTAAGGAGAGATAGATTAGTAGATGGCAAAAGAAAAAAAATCAATATTACTATTTCCTCTAGGCCTTTCTAAATTCCTTGTTTTTCATTTGTAGAGTAATGAAAGTATTCAAGCTTGGCATTCTGCTAGGTGTTTCTTTCCCTGCTCCTTCTGTCATTCTAATCTAAGAGACAAGTCTGTAGACCTTATGATGTCTTGCCCAATCCCCAGTTTTCCTTATGAATTCTCTTTGTGCCAACACACTTAGAAAAACCCCTACTTCAAGAAATGTTGCCTGCTTATTTTCATTCAGACTTTTCAAACATGCACCAGCTCCCTGTATAAATAACATAAACTTTCTTTAAAATCTTAAAACCCAAAGATCCTTGTCAATATTTAGTAAATTTCTGGAACAAAAACTTAAAGGCGAGAATTATGTTGAGGATGTCAATGATAAACTAGATTCTATATTTTAATGAATACAAAGGAAGGTGTTTGTTGAGTAAGTGAAACTAGAACAAAGGATAAATGCGTTTCTAATTTAAATGTGCTAAGGGCATTTTTTCCAGGTTTGTTTTTCCAATGAATAATTTTACTGCTCTATTTGTATTTATAATATTTATTGAGTTTTTTCTTTTAATGGACTGATTGTTTTCAGATGCTTTCAAACTAAATTTTACAATACAACTTTCAGTCTATGAATATTCAGCTTTACCATAAGCAATTCCTTTTGATCTTGACATCTTATAATTGTACCTTTTTAAATATATTTCTTTGTTTGCTTATGAAAATTGATGCCCCCTACACTGAAAACCCTTGAATGACTGGGAAAATAGTCTCCCTCCCAATGCGCACTTGCAGGGAATATGCTTCATGTTTCAGGTGTGATGTGTTACCTGGGTTTACTTCTCTGCCTTTCTGTCCATCTTACCAGCTTGTGTTCCTTCAGAGTGTTTTCCCTGATTGTCCGTCTTCCTGGGAATACAGTTTGTAGCCATAACTAGGAATCTCACCTCTGCATGATATGCATTTGACTATATGTTTGATATGCTCTAGTCATCATGACTTTATCATAGACCTGATTTTTTATTACAATTTTATTTCAACAAGACCACTCTGGATGACTTTTTTTAAAAATAGAAATTTTGTTAATTGTGACTGCTTTGTTTCCAAAAAGCAACAGTCTAAATAAAACTCCTATAGGAAAAATGGTAAATATGAAAACCAAAGAGAAATATACACATAGGAAGATAAAAAGATAAATACCATCCTTGAATTTAAAAATATTATCAGTTAGCTCGTCTGGCTTATCATTTGTTCACCCTGAACCAAGATCTGTATACATTAAAAGTTGACATGGGAAATTTCTACTTGAAACAATTAAAAGAATATAGGTATTTATGTAGTCTGATCTACATGCAATAGTGAAGAGAAAAACGACAACACACTTTTATTTCCAAGAAACATATATGTTGCTACAAATTTCTCATATACCATATATTTATTGAGTTTGAGTTTTGAATCCAAGGTGTTGTTTAATCAATAGTCTATTAACAATCTCAGAAAGATAGGATAGCTATGTTCATTAGTTCCAATATTAAATAATACTATGGTAATTACACTAGAAAGAAACCTAGATGTTTTGGAAAACATTTTTAATACTAAAGAATTGAAACAAAATTTTTCATTTCTCGGTTATCTTACAAAGCAAATCAAAGCCACATGAAAGATTTTTTTTCTGTGAACAACAAAGATAACTTGTGCTTCACTGTGTTCTTTCTCACATCTCCCTAATAAAAAAAAAAAAGTCAATGAACAAATGTTTCCAATGGCTTTGCAAAATTGCAATGCAATTTTGACCTTACCTGCTTTACTACTTATGAGGCTTTTGCAAGCAACATTTTTTTTCTGTTAGGAAATAAGATGTTATGCAAATCAAATGACACATGTGAACTAATTACTTGTTGCTGCTTTTAGTGCTTTTCAATAGACTCTTTAAGCGTTCAGTGATGCTCTAGCAGGAAAGTTTCTTTGACAAAAAGATCTCTTCTTCTTCATGTTATAAGAGAAAAAAATTATCATTTAATAACCCAATGGTGATCCTCTGCTGTCTTTTTTATTCCTTCTCTGTCCCTCACCTTCCATTTGCTTGTTTTGCCAACATTCTTTCTTTATCTTCTGTTCTCCAGTTTATTCTTCCTCACAGGGTTTTAGTCCAGCACCTAAAACCATCGTTCTGAAAAGTTGATCCCTGGGTGTGCTATTATGTTATTAACTTCAGCTGGATTCCCGTTCCTAAGTTTTTAAATTCCATTTAACCACACACTTCTGGACAAATCATAGTATCTAAAACATGTGTTTAAAGTTGAACTCATCATTTAATCAAATTCATTTCTCCATTTGCTCTTTTCTATTTATGTTAGCAGTACCATTATCTTTCCAGTATATTGTCATTTGAACTTGGGATGTGTTCTTTTCATCATTCCTCCATCCCCATCCCTAGTTCCAATTCATTAAATCGGTTTTCTAAATGATTAATGTGTTTACTGACATGCCTTACATCTTTCTTGACCTCCTATTATTTCCTCCTTTTGTCTAGTACAGTGATCTGTTGACTTTCTTTCTGCCAGCTTCCCCTCCAATATAATTTATAATGATGTCAGATTAATTTCAGTGAAGGACCACATTGATTAGATTAATGGTTCCCATTGCCTACAAAATAAATTCTTTCGGTTTGTTTCATGCCTTGCCTCTGTAAACTTTTGTAACCTTGAATATAGAAATTTCTATACCATGATTGATTTCAAACTATCGTTGACTTACCATCCCACTCACACAATTTTCAGGGTATCTACCCATTGCTCATGAGCCTGCTCCAGGCTCCAGCACACACAGCAAGCCTGAGTCACTCTGATTGTGTCCACTTGCCTATCCCTCCACATTAGGCAAGTCAAATGCCCACGTGTTATTGGTCTAAATGATTTCTAGTCACTGTGTTTTCCTACAAAGCAGATGGTAACTGTTCACTAAGCCGAACTACTAGTCTTTTGATCTTTGGTTTTTCGGTCTCATTGAAGGATTTTTCTCAATGAATATCAATAAATTGAAGCTTCCTATTTCTTAACTGCCATTTCCTTGATTTGTCGTAGGGGCCCTCAGATTTCTTCAGCCCATCTTATTTTTCATTTTAAGAAGACAAGAAGGGTCTCCTTTCAGAATGTGGGTGGATGCTAGTAGTATATGCCAAATGAGTTGAGCCATATGTTGCCCCTTGGCACTGGTGTTAGTCACTGTGCTCTATGGACCATCTTTCATAGGCACAGTATACAAGGTCTGCTGTACAGAAAAGTCTTACGCTTAAAGTTTAATGCCCTATGGTCATCTTCATCAAATTTTTAATAACTTCCTTTTTAAATGTTTTTAAGTGGTGTGTGATGGAACTTTAAAGTTACCTGAAGCCAGGCTTATATGTGATCCCTTCTCCCTTTGCTGCCACCATTTCCAGAACTGGTACTAAGATACCTTCTTTGGGTCATCCCCACCCCTCACCACCACACTGATCACCTCAGACCACTGCCCATGCCAGAAGCCTGAGTGTGAATATGCAAACTCTGTGATCACCCAAATAAAGAAATAGTGGTCACCATTCCAGCCCCAGGCCAGCAATGCCATGACACATTTGGTGGGAAACTCAGCATGGGGCATTCCTATCCATCCCAGAAATAGTTTCAATACCCTCTTCAGTCATAGGTTAGTACAGTGAGCCTGTGGGAAGAGATACTGGCCTTCACTTCCTTACCTCTGGCTACTTTGCACAGTTTGTAGGCCTAATACCTGACACGGGGGACACTGGGCCACCTTGATCTTGCACAAATCTTGAGTGTCTTTAAAATATAAAGACACTGTATGCTAGGGATATAGCTCAGTGGTAACATGCCTGCCAAAAAATTCTTGAGTCAGGTCTAGGGAACTATAAGATTTGAGTTCACCTGGGAGTGTCCATTGACCGATGCTACAATAAACAGCACATAAACACGCTATTATGAAAAGTAGAGAGAGAGGAAAAAGATAAAACTATATCTTAGTAACTTTAATGACATTTTCATTTTGAATGAGGGGCCCTATAATTGGCAAATTAAGTCTCTCATCAGTCTTGTCCCTTTCATTTTTCACATATCATGCATCCTTTGTTCTTGCCTGTTCTCTGTACATCTTTTCACAAATGTGGCACTTTCCATAGAGCATTAGGAAATCTTACCTGAAGAAAAGCAGGGTGATCTTTTTTCTGAAGTGGTTAAGTCTAGGTTTTAAATGAGCCTGCTGGATTCAGATCTCACTTCAGTTTATTAGCTGCTATGTGATTGTTGGTAATTTATTAAGTGTTTTTTTTTCTTTGGATTTATTATTTTTACCTTGTAAAATTAGGAGTGGCAACTTTTGTGAAATGTTGTGCCCAGTGTCTGTCATACAGGAAATATTCAAATGTTGGCAGTTCTTATTAACATGATGGCTATTAGTTTTTGATAGAGGGATAGTTTTTTGGCTCTATAATTTTAACTCTAAAAGCTAAATTAAATTCAGTCAAAAATACATCCATCCCTTATGACAAAGACAAAAGTTAGTACATAATTTATAATATTTTGAAAATCCTTCAGAGAAAGTTTTGAAATTCCTTTTAGCATTGTTAATTTACTGTTGTAGTTTTCCCCATGTCCTTAAGAGTTTACCACATGGTTGCTGGTAAATCCTTATATAATGAAAAATCTTCAAATAAAGGAACACCTTTGATTCTCTTGTTGCTTTTGCTGTCTCCTGTGTCCATGAACATTGTCCCTCTGCCATGTGTCACCCTGCCTTGGAGCCAGCCAATTATGAGCTGAAATCTTTACAAACTGTGAGCTAAATAAACCTTCCCTCCATTAACTTTGGTGTTGGGTATTTTGTCCCAGCAATGAGAAAAGTAACTAAGACAATCACCATCCCAGCCATGGTTGTTTAGTTTGGAAATTCACACGGTGAAATTACTTTGCTTGAGGGTGTCCTTCTGATTCTGTCCCCTCCTAGCGGCATTTCTTGGGTACACTCAGGACCCGAATCCATCCTTGACTCTCCCATCTGTCCTGTCCTGCTCTCCTGTCAGTGGGGTCCAAATTCACCCTTTGATTTTCAGACGTAGTATGTACTGCAACATCTCGACTTGATGTCTGGCAGTTTTGTGTATGTGTGTGTGTTGTGGGGAGTGGGGGGAGGCCTGCAAATACTTTTTAATGGGTATTTTTTAAAATATAAAGACACTATAAAAAAAGTAACACTTTTGTCTCACTAATCAGTGTACTCCCCACAGCAACTTTTATATAGCAGATGATCAATATATGTATCTGGACTAAGTGAGTTGTCTTTTTCATACTAGGATGAGAGACATATAAAATTATTGTCTTTTGTATGATTAAATACTAGTAAATTTTGTAAGCCATCTAATTCTTTAGGATCAGAGTAGATTTCTATAATCATATACCTATTTTAAGTTATTTGAATTAATTTAAAGATAAATGTTACATAAAATTTCTTTTACCATAATGCTTATATGACCTCTGTTTCTAAATTCAAGATAATTATTTCTGTACCAGTTTTTAGGAAGATGCAATAAAACATTGGTTAACCATAACACACATGTAATATCAATGTAGTAATATCAAGTATATATATTTGTAGTAATATAAATATATATATTATTTTAATTCTTCAGTAATAATTTTCATTTATGTATTACTAAGCATGATAAATATTACTCAAATGTAATTTCATATTAATATTATAGAATTTCAAAATGTTTTTGTTTTTATTATGTAACTTCATAGCAGAGTTTAAGAAAATTCATGGAATTAATTTTAATTTATAGAGTTTTATTGGTTTTATTTAAATCTGGTACCAACTTCTCTTTTAAAAAGTGTAATACAGCCAAAATTTGGTTATGCAGACTTATAACTGGTTATTGTTTAGACTAACTGAAGTTTATTTTATCTATCCATGTGATCATCTATGTATCTATACTCATAATAATCCAAATAATTTCTAAATTAATAAAAGAAATATAATATCCATGACAAAAATTAAGAATGTTTCATTTAATTGACTAAAACATGAGTTTAAAAAAAAAAAACGTGAGTTTCATGCCCTTTCACTTATTTGCATAGCTATTTTTTACTAAGTCCTCTATCTTTGCATTTTATTATACTAAATTCACCGCTACCTTGAAGGAAAAGTCTATTTTTGAATCTCTTTTATCTGGTATGTGGAAAATGAAGGTCCATGAGTAGCATATGTTTAAGTATTTGAATCAAATCTTGTACCAAGCCAAATGCCAAGCTGTGCATTCACTAAACCTTGTTACTGGGCATAATTTATAATTTGTTGTTACAGTGATCATTACCAATCTTGCTTATCTTCTCCAGGGGAATTTTTTGGAATGTGATTTGCTCTCCTGTTGCCATCAGTCTGTATGCTTATGAAACAAGATAAAACTGTTGCCTTTTGCATTCTTTAACAGACTTGTCTGTTTCATTAAAAATACATGGATATTCAACATTTTTGAAAATGCCTTCATAGAAAATGTAGAAGTTAGATAATTTATACAAGAGAGTTGGAAAGCCCAGAAATAGAAGGAATGATAACATCAAAATAGCATATGACTGTGAAATGATTTTTTAATATTTTTGCCATCTTTGCATAAATTCATTATCTGAAAATTTTCCATGTTGTTCAAGCAAACTGTGTTCACTTGAATTTGAAATGTTAATACTTCAAAAAAGCTTTAAATTTCAAAGCCTGCCAGCATCTAACTAGAGCTTTGCCAGTACCTTAACCCATTTCCTAACAAAAAGACATGTCATTTAATGTATCACAAGTTGTGATATAGGAAAATGTGTGTACATAAATTATAGAAAATGTACATAGTGAAATAGAGCTGGATTTCTGTTTTGTTTTGTTTTGTTTTGTTTTGTTTTTGTTTGCTTGTTTGCTTTTCTATCTGAAAAGCTTGTAAGTACAGACCTCTGTCATTGGTCATAATTATGCAATTTCTTTGAGCTTCAATTTCTGTACTGTAAAATTAGGTTAATGATATTTAATTCACGTTGTTGGGAGGATTGTGTAAAATTAGTTAAATAGCATGAGTGCTTACTGTGCACCAGATGTTTTCTGAATTCTGTGGACAGGGTATGCCCCAAGTCTGATTTTAAAATAAAGACAAAACCTTACAAATGAAATTTCTCAAAAATGTTAATTATCATAATAATCACCTTTTCTTTCCCTTAAGACTTCCATCATATCAGAGTCCAGTTGATTAGAAGAAAATATATAATAATATTACCATTTTCTGTTAAATTTGGTTCTATCTTCCAATTATATTTTTAGGAATACTGAAAATATCAACCATCACATGGAATGAAGTGGGATACATTAATGAGAGAGGGAACCTCTGATCCTACTTAGACTAGAAAATTCATTGCTAGGCCATAGAGCTAGTAATTGGGGAAAATAAAATTGTTTTAAATGTTAATGAAAGAGTAAAACATATGAAATATTGTATATGATAATTTGAATAGAACTAACAGGTACATTTGACTTCTGAAACATGTAGTTTTATAAACATTCCAAATTCCCATCAGAGAACTCACCTAGTTAATTTTTAAAAATGTTTTGATTGACCAGATGTCCTTCAACTTTTCAGGGACATTTAAAATGTTTATTTTAAAAATATGTCCATAACATTTAGTTATTTGAAATAATACCTTTCAGGTATTAGCTTTGACACCTGTTCTTTTTCCACTTCAGACTCCCAGCTGCCAGCACCTACATTTATTTATTTGCTTGGGTTATAAAACGAGTTCAAAAACCAATTACTCAAACTCAAATCCTAATCTCAGGCCTACTTCATTCTGTAGAATATCTTTCTCTTCAGGGTTACCAGTCTAGTAAGAGTACTAAAATAATCTAATAAAAGTTTCACGTGGCAGGTAGAATCCTGTTCAAACAACTTTGCACAACTCTAAATCTTCACTGTCAAAAAAAATTGTTTTTGCTATGATTTCCACACTTTCCACCAAATAAGTTAAGTAGATGATAGTCTCTGAGGAACACCTACTGCTCTGCTTATCACTATAAACAGATGCCATTTGTTGAGCTGCATTTTTATGAGAATTTATGTTTGATTACATATTTTATATTTTAAATCAGCTTGATTTTCAAAAGCTCAGGCTTCCAAGTGAAATATGCATTTTTAAAAACCACCAAACTCACTTCTTTATTGCCCTAGCACTCAATTGCTCTAATCACTGGCCTATGACCATCAAATATCTTTCTGTAATAGCATTTGCAACAGAAATGTGAAGACTGAACCAATTTCAAAAAACTGCGCCAGGAAGATTCTTCTCCTGCAAGATTTCTGCCATTCTTATCAAGAAAGATTGTTTTGTCCAGTTAAATCCTAAGAACTGACTTTTGCCTAAAAGATACTCTTTTCTCCCAACCTCTCAGTCCATGGTAATAGAATTGAGATTAGAATTACTTTGTTAAATGAGTACTTCTCACAATTAGTCCACTTTAAGACAATAAGTCCACTTTAAGAAAATAAGATAAAATTTTAGATGGGAGCCACCTTTTTAATGGTTAGGAGACCAGTTAACACTTGGAAATAAACTCATTACTTTGTGTATTGATAAATTGTCCTAGAAAAAATATATTGGTTTCCCTACTCAAGAAAGCATACAATTAACATAATTTAGATCTTTATTTAATATATTTTAGCATGCTTCCAAGTGTGTGTTATACATTTTAAACAACAAGATGTAAAAATAGTAAGCATTGTAGCCAAGATTGTGTGTGTAAAAGCAAATAACTATATAGACACATATCCAGCATTTCTTTCAGTATGGTATATTTTGCAACTATGGTGACTAGTTTTACATGGTGTACTGAGCAAGGATATATTTGCTTTGATGTGTCAATAAGAAAACATCTGTAATATATGGCATATCTACAACAGGTGGATAGCACTGGCCTAGAACATGCGCATGTGAAAATATTCAGGATAAATTAACTCTTACAACATGTGTCTCTCATATAGTGATTTTTCTTGATGTTCAAAAATGAAAGGACTTTATCCTATACCATTAAACTATGTAGACATCTTTTTGGGAATCTGTAATGACTTAATGTCCTTTTGTTTTCGAGTTACCTACCATCCAATTTTTTTACTCCCCAGAGCATCACCAGAAAGAAAACATCTACAGTTTCTATTGAAGGATTTTCCTGTCACAGGTGTTTTCCTTTCTTCCTGCACTGACTGACTAGGGTGCCTACTAGGTGAATGAGCTTCTGTCCAAATGGAATCTCTCATAATGAGATTTTGTCAAAGTGAAGAAACATACAAACAAAGCAGACACACACAAATTTTCGTCTTTTTTTATTACTTCATGCTTGCATTACGTAATGATTACATTCCTTGTGTGTAGTTGGTACATATACTCAACACATCTTAATTCCTTTTTGCATCCCCTTCCCTTACCCTCTTTTTCCTATCTCCATGTCTTGATCTCTTTCCCATTTGAGAAAGAACTTTTCTTTGCTTCCTATTGCTTTTCATTTTGCTTTTTACTTATGCTTTGGGGTTTTCATGTAAGAAAAACCATGCAATATTTAAGCTTGTGTGTCTGATTTATTTCATTTACCATTATAGTCTCATGGTACATTCATTTTCTTACAAATGACTCAAGTTTATCTTTCCATGGCAGAATAGTACTCCAGTGTGTGTAAATACCACATGTTCTTTATTCATTCATCTAATGATGGTTATATTGGTTGCTTCAAGATTTAGTTATTATGAATTATGCATCTATAAATATGGGTATGCATGTATCACTGTAATATTATATATATAATTTTTTTCAGAAGATACCTACAAGGGAGTAGCTGGGTCAAATGGAATTTCTTATTTTAGGTTTCGAAGAATCTCCATACTGATTTCTCTGGTGGTTGTACTAGTTTACATTCTTACCAACAATGTTTGTGTTCCTTTTCCTCCTAACAGCCTCATCAGTGTTTGCTATTCAATGTCTTGATGATGGCCATTCTTTTTTTTTTATTTTAAAGATAGTAAAACCCAACAAAACAAAACAGAATAATTCCATTCAAAACACAGCAGTGGAATTGGCACAGAATATCAAAGTCAGCTAATGGGAAAACAACAATGACTACTGTAGTATATCTTGTTATCTTCACAGTATTTTTCCATTCCATCAGTTATAGCAAAATCAGACCTGAACAAAACAGAATAAAACCAATCAAAACAGAATATTGAGTAAAGCAAAAAAAAAAATTAATGAGACTAAAACAAAACAGTGAGAACATTATTAGACTTTAAAAAATAAGGCAGAAAAAAAACCCCATATTTACCATATTCCTTACTGTTATCCTTCCTATACATGCACAGACTGTCAGCCCCATGCCTGTAAATTGAACCTAACAATACAATCCTTCAGCTGCTTTTTGTACTTCAGTTGCTATCAGCTTAGGCTGACCTCCAAACCAACTGGTGGCTTATGGGGTGAAAGGGCTTGATGATTTCCAGCCTGCACATTGGTAGGCTTACAGGAGGCACTGACTTTTTCTCTTCCTGGGTCCCATGCGGTCTGCATGGCTTACCAGAAAGGCTGGCTGGCTGGATTCTTGATCAGCTCCTCCCAGTCTCAGCATGGCTGATTCTCAGGAGTTGCTGACTTTTCCTTCATGATGGCCATTCTTTCTGGAGTAATATCGATTCTCAGTGTTGTTTTAATTTGCGTTTCTCTAATGACCAATGATATTGAATACTAGTTCATGTGTTCATTGGCCTGTACTTCCTTTGTGAAGTGCCTATGCATTTCATTTGCCCATATTTTAATTGAGTCTTTTATTTTGAGGAGTCCAGTTTTTTTGAGTTCATTAGTCAAAGATATAGCCAGGAAAAGCTTTTCCTACATTGCAGGTTGTCTTTTCACTCTGTTGTTTCTTTTGCTGTGCAGAAGCTTTTAAATTTGATATAATTCCATTTCTTTATTCTATTATTTGCTGTGCAACCAGGGTTGTGTTCAGAAAGTCCTTGCTTATGCCTTTGACTTCAAGAGTTTTCCTGTTTTATCTTCTAGCAGGAAAAGTGTTTCTGTTTTAACATGTGGTTCTTTGATCCATCTTGATTTTAGTTTAATAAATATGGGACTAGGTTGAATATTCTCCATGTGGATAGCTAGTTTTCCCAGCATCATTTAATCCTTCAATGTGTATTTTGGCCAGTTTGTTGAAAATCAAATAGTTGAATGTGCTTGGGGTTGTTTCTGCATTCTCTATTCTGTTCCATTGATCTTCATGTCTGGTTTTAAGCCAGCACCATGCTGTTTTTATCACCGTAGCTTTGTGATATAACTTCAAACCTGGAATTGTAATGTCTCCCATTTTGCTCTTGTTACTAAGGTTTCCTTTTGCTATTCTGGCTCTCTTCTGGTTTCATATGAATTTTGGGATTGTTATCAACAGGTCTGTGAATAAATGATGTTGGGATGCTAGAATGACATTAAATCTGTGTGTCAATTTTAGGTTTTTTTTTTTTAATTTTTTTGTGGCACCAGGGATCGAACTCACGACCTTATACTTGCCAGGCAGGCACTTATGCCACTGAGCTAAATCCCCGGCTGTGTGTCAATTTTAGAAGTGTGGCTATTTTGACTATATTGCTCTGTCTATCCAGGAACAGGGGATGTCTTTCCATTTTCTGATATCCACTTCAATTTCCTTTTCAAGGTAGCTTTTATTGTAGAGGTCTTTCACTTTTTTAGTTAGGTTAATTCCTACATGTTTAATTTTTCTTGATGCTATTTCAATGGTTTTTTTTTCTAATTTCTTTTTCAGTAGGCTCATTATTGGTGTACAGGAATGCCACTGTTTTTATGTATTGATTTTGTATTCACCACATTGCTAAATTTGGTTATTAATTCTAGGAGTGTTTTGGTGAATATTATTGAGTCTTCTATGTAGATCATGTCTTCTTCAAATAGCAATTTACCCAGTATGTTGAGAAAATGAAGTGCTTGAGTCCTTCATTTAAGAAATAGGTCTCTGCAAATAGGATGGAGGTGTTTGCATATTGTTGCTGACTTTCCCACACATAGGCAGCATTACTGATCTGGAACTGATCAATAAACCCCAAGCCTGTGGTTGTTGTTGTATTGATCACCCTCTAACTATCTCAGCTGATATCAAAACAGAATAGACAGGGAATAGAGTGAAACCAGAATCAACATCTGTTTGCTTTTAAATAAGAATTTGCTCTTGGCTATAGGTAAATGGGGCTTTGGTGATATTCTGGAATTTAAAAAAGTAACAGAAACCAGGACAATTTGTAACTTTAAACTTTTATACTTCAGTTGTTTTTATTTGTGCTTTGCTGTGTAACTATGACAGAGGTCTTAAGGTAAAACAGGATAGGTTCAGGGCTGACTCAAAGAGGTGCAGTCACAACTTAGTCACCCTGATATAAATAAGAAAAGTAACTGGCCTCAAGTATCTTACTTTCTCTTGGGAAACAAGAATATGCACAACTATGATTCATGATAACCTTGAGAAATTGTAGGTAGAAGTATATTTTACTGTGAATAGCATGAAGTTGAGAGGAGGGAATGGTTTCCAGAAAAGAAAACTACTGTGAACCATTTTGTCTAAGGCCCTTACTTTACCTAAGTTTACATCTTTCTCAATACAAAAAAACCTCACTGTTCTGTTGAAGTTACATGTCCATGACTTTAACTGTGATTCCCTCAGTAGGGAATAAAATTCTTGTGGGTAAAATCCATATATTGATCTTTTGATTTGACCATTAAGAGCTTATCTTTCACCATGCTGGCTTGAGAGTAGATCTCTGAAGGCAGCTGCAGTTTCTCTGGGGCATTAGTGGAGTTAAATGCCAAATGTTTACGTCTTGTTTCTGAAATTAGGTGTAAGTTACTCAGCAGGAGGAGTTTTAAATACATGTGATGTGGTGGCAAGCGAAGGAATTGTAGACATAGCATCACAAACCATGAGTTGTGCCCTGCGTAAGCATCTTTTACATGCAGCAAACAATAAATGATATTTTTGCACTTGCGTAGTACCTGTCTCCACATTCATGCAGGCATTTGCTTCTGGAAGTACTTTCTCAGCCCATCTTTCACATCAAAAAGAGATACTTCTTTTGTACAACAAATATATATTCATTGCATTCAATTTTTAAGGCATATTTTGTGTGATATATGTTTAAATTACAATTATATATTGTAAGCAGTTTAATCCTTCTAAGGCTCTTAGAGAGCAGATAGAAAATTGTCAGTCCTTTCTCCCAATGTGGAACTGAGGTGCAAAAAGATTCATTAATGCAGCTCCATGTGAACTCCAGATGAATTCTGGGCCGGGAAGGCCATCAGTCCCTCATAGCAATATACTTCTTGCATGTGTTCCACAGATCTGCCAGACCTGGTCAGACATCTGCGAGTACTGGGATTTACCACATAGTTGGAGCCATTCTCAGCATGCACTGTTTTGAACAGTTAATGGTTAATATAATGTGTCAGCCTAACAAGGCTGAAGGATGTCCATATTGCTGATGAAATTTTATTTATGTCTGTTAAGCTATTTCTGGAAGAGGATAATATTTAAATTCATAGTGAATAAAGAAGTCCATCTCCTCCAGTGTGGGTAGACACCATCGATCTCTTGAAGACCCAAATAGGGAAATAGAAAGGTGAAGGAAAAGATGGGCATGGTGGCAGATGCCTGTAACCTTAGTTATTTGGTGGGACAAGCTGAGGCAGGAAGTTTATTTGACTCCAGGAATTGGAGACTGGCTAGACAACACAGCAAAAACTTGTCGCCCCTCCCACCCCACCCTGCAAAAAAAAAGGGGAGTGGAGGAAAGGTCTTTCTCTGACACATCCGTAATTCTAGTTCTCTTGAGGACTCAAATCCAATTTACAGCATTGTTTCCCCTGCTTCTTAGGCCTTCAGACTGAAAATCTCTCTGTCTTTTTATCTCTTTGTTTCTCTGTCTTTGCCCTCCCCCCTTGTTATGTATGTTTATTTCTTCTAGAGAACATGACCTAATAAATATCCATCACATTTTCTGTGGAATTCAAATGAGTTTTACACTCTAATCTAAGGGAATTTCACTGAAGTATGGATGGAATCATGATTTATGCATGAATTAAGAAAGACATTTACTTATGGAAAGAAGTAAATCATCAGGGTTATATCTTGCTATTAAACTATCATATTAAGCAAAGAACCATTTGATATAGTTTTTATTTATCTGAGTCATTTTAGAGTTTTGAAAGACACAGGTGTTTTCTTTGAAAGAAAATTGGAGACGTTTTCACAGGCAGGTCTGTGCATCAAGATGGAATTGGTTAAGATGGTAAACATACTTTGAAAATGAACTTTCGTGTTTGTGTAATTTTTTATGTATGATTGTGGCTGTCTTCAAATTCATAGTCTTCCTGTTATTAGCATATTTGACCTTCCAGGTGGCAAAATGTCTTAAGATGATCAAAGGAAATGATACAGGCAAGGAATTATGTTTTTCAATTATTAAGAAACCTCTTCAATAAAAAGCCGTTTTAAAACAGAATGAGCTTTTCTCTGAAATTGGATTTCCTGAAACTCAAGTGTTTCATAGAAAGAAGACAGCATTTGCTACTTCCAAATATCATTCAAGTAAATAATGAGAATGTTGTGCAAAAAACGGGCTGGTGGCGATTATAGTTTTGTTTGAATGAGTCATAGGTTAGTTATAATAGAAGTTTAGTTTCAGAGGAGATAAACATGGAGTTACAGAGATTCTTTCAGTGCTATACATCTCTAAAGTATAGTGGCTTAAAGTGAAGTGATTTATCATTTCTCATGATTCCCTGGGTTGACTGGATTCAGTGGACCAGTGCTCAGCTCTGTATAGTGTAGCTGAGGTCATAGGTACAGTTGGATATCCAGGATCTTTCTAAATTGTCTGCCATCATTACCAGACTAGGAATTTTTTTTTTTCACAGCTCAACTTAGTGGCTGGTTTTCAAATGCCAAGACTGGAAGCTAAAGGCCTTGAGTATTTAACCCAAACTGGCACACTATTTTGACCCTTTCTTTTTGGACAAATCAAAGCCTCAGCCTTACTCAGTTTCAAAGGGAGAGGAAGTAGCTTCCACCTCTTACCTGAGAAGTGGCAATGAGCTTGAAACCATCTTTAATTCACCACAGAAATATCAATTCACTCACTCGTTTAACACGTGAATGTCTATATGACTATATATTATTCTCAGTGCTGTAGAGATTTGACCTTCAGGATTGTGTCTTCTAATACTTACATTTTAATTTTCTACTCCATTACTGGTAATTATTGCAATTTCAGCCAAGTTTTTTTCACCTCCTTACTCTACTCATCTGTAAAATGGAGGCAGTAATGTTACTTTCCTTATAATAAGTCATTTAATTTTCACAATCATGATGTTATTGTATATGAAATACTTAAAATGAGATAGTACAAGTGACGAACAAAGAACAGGGCCATACACATAGCACAACACCTCATAAGTTAATTGTTACTATTTTTATTATTATTGAAAAAAAGTGAAGCCAAAGTGGTTGTACTTTGTCTATTTAATGGCAGATTCTGTTTTAGGAGTACATAAAATTACATTGCGATATATATATTTATAAAATCAGGCAAACATTTGCATGAAATAAAATGGACTTCCTTTTTATTACATTCTCTGGAAACATTTTGCAAGCAAGTTACATGAATTTGCAGGATTTATTTTCCATTCTCAGTTCTCTGAGCTTCACTACAATTGCTGTCATGACACTTCATAATTGGACACCTCCTCACTTTCTTGAGTCTCATTTAAGTTTTCCCTTATCAAATTCTGTATTCCAGAAACATGAGGTCACTTGCTACCACATTTAGCATAATAGTCAACACCTCTGTGCATTTGTGTACACTGTTTCCAGTTCTAGAATGCACTTAGCCTAATATTTTCAAGCCCAGATATTATCTGTCCTTTCTTATATATTAAATGCTTTCTGACAACTCTCAGCTTGACTGTTTCTATACTTTTGTTTTTGTTCCCAAATTGCATAATTACTTCTTTTATAAGACTTGATTACACTTTTAATTTTCTATTACTTATGCATCTCCATAATCCCTCTAAACTGAAGGACATAAAATATAACTTTCTTGGTTTCTCAATTCTCAAAACCTAGCATGGTATTATGAAGGATATGCTAGCACATACATAGTTAGTTATATAAATAGGATTTCTTTTTATGGCTTTTGTAGCCACAATTCTTCACTAATGTAGCCAGAGCCAAAAACATATTCTTGTCACTAGATTTACATGTGTTATTTGTCTGTCAGAATTGCCCTTGCAAAGAGCAATCTTTTTAGAATATCACCATTTGCACTTACCTAAACCTTTTTAGATTCTAACAAATAGGATTATTATAACTTAAGATTTTATTTGCTTTAGAGTTAAAAAGGAAAACACTAAGGTAAACACATTCCCTTTACTTTTCATGAAATACAGCTTGGTTTTCCATCAACATATAAATGTTAGACCACTTCAGTCAGTGGAGATACAAGCTGAAATGAATGTCGTTCTCAAACATCATATAAGTATGTCTATGGTGTAGCAAATGGCAGGACTGACTTCTATTTTAAGGTTGAATAATATCCCAGTGTTTCTATATGTCACATTTTCTTTACTTATATGTGTTAATCAAAGATGTTTGTATGTCTTGACCATTAAATAATGCTTCAGTGAGAATGACAATATCTATGTTTTCAAGAGAATGATTTCAATTCATTTGAATATAGTCACTGAAATGTGTTTGATGGATCATATATGATAGCTCTATGTTTAATTTCCTAAGGAAATTATACATTTTTAAGTTTCTAACAACAGGGTATAAGGACTTCAGTTTTTCCATATTTTCACCAACAACTGTTATCTCCTTTTGTTTGTTTCTTTGGTTGATAGGTTGGTTGAATTTCGTTCCTTGATAAGAATAATCCTAGCTATGTGTGCTAGTGTACACTACAGTCTCAGCATTTAGAAAACTGAAGCAGGAGGTTCACAAGTATAAGCAAGATCCTGTCTCAAAAATAAATCACTTTACCACCCATGAAGTGATATTTTATCATGGTTTTAATTTTTATTTCCAAGTTAATTAATTTTGCTGAGCACTTTTTCACATACCTAGTGGTCATTTTTTGGGAAAATGTCTATTCAAATTCTTTGTTTTTAATCAATGTATTTATTTATTTATTTATTATTGAATTGCTGGAGATTCTTAAATATATTGGGTACCAACATCTTGTCATATAGATGATTGCCAGGAACTAGAGGGAGAAGAAAATGGAGAACTATTTATTAATGGTTAAACTTGCTTTTAAATAAATTCTAGATGTTTCCTGTGCAGCATAGTACCTGCAGTTAAGCATATGATGTTGTGTACTTTAAAATACACTAAAAGGATATATCTCATGTTAACTGTTCTTATCTCAAAAGGAACAAACAATGTCATGGAGCACGAGGAAGGTTTTGGAGGTTATGGATATATGTTTACTAGCTTGGTTGTGGTGATGGCATCGCAGGCATACACATTTGTACAAAATAACGAAGATGTATTCATTAAGAACTGCATGTGGAATGTTTGTATATCATTATCCTTCAATAAAGTTAAAATAAAGAAATGTAAAACTGAAGTCATGGAAACGTGGCCACTTGTGACATGCCTATTGCTAAAGCACTGCTTAGCTGGATCCTGAAAAATCAAAGACCTTATTGCCAGCTGCTGAGAACAAAGTTATAGTAGTATAACTGAAGTACCAGCAATACAGTGTTACTTATGGAAAAGCGCAAGATCTCTGCCATCACATTGTACTCTGGCACATCAGCCAAAAGCTTACTACTACTTCTGTTCAGGTTTTCACACTTCTTTTGTCAGGCTGTAATTTTATATCTCGAACCACTGCAATTTTTATATAGTGATCCTAGAAACAGCTTCAGTGTTCAAGGGGCCACTAGGTCTTTCATGGTGGCCTCACCTTAGAGTAGGGGAGATACACAGTGCAGTGCATGATGTTATAATTAAGCTAGTAAAAGTTTGCACAAATGAACTTCAAGCAGTCTTTAGTTGAGAGTGCTCACTAGAGCTCCAGACCTGGGTTTGAGTTCAGGTTGTGCCACTCATATACACAGAGATTAAGTTTCTTTTATTTATTTATTTTTTTATTATTTTGAAAAGAATAGAGCCACTCAAAACAAAACAGAGTAGAGTCAATCACAACAAAACAATGAACATGGTACATGACTTCTAAACAGGGTAAAAAGCAATTGGTAATGGCTACCATAATGCCTCTTGTTATCTGCAATATACCTGCCCATACCATCACAGATAAGTAAAGTCAAATACAAAATACAACAAAATAATTCAGAAAAAAAAAACAGAGCAGAACAATATAAGCAATACAGAAGTTCAAGATACTAGTAAAACAACAGTGGCTACCATGTTTGTTATCTTCAGAATAGTTGCCTACACCTTCAGACATATTACAATCAAACAACACAGAATAGGGTAAAATCAATCAAAACAAAAAAATGAAAGCAATACAGGGTTTCTAAACAAGAAAATTGGACATCACCAATGGCTACAATTATATATTTTGTTATCTTTAAAATAGCTGTCCATGCCATCAAGTATAATAAAATCAAACAAATCAGAATAAAACGAGACTAATCAGAACAATGAAGACCATATGAGTTTCAAATCATGATAATAGATTAACAGTGGCCACTTCCTTCCCTTTTTAGATAATTCCTCCCCTTTGACTTTCCCAATATGTATTGTGCATTTTCAATCCCACTAACTCCTTTAGTTTGTTATACTAGGGAGACAACACAAAATTCATCCATGTGACTCTGAACCATTTCATCCATGTGCATGATCACCAGTTGCCTCTATCCACCTACAAGAGCCTTAAGATCTTCCTTTATAACTGAGTAGGTTTTCACCACGTAAAATACCATGTCTTTCTTATCCATTCTGCAATTAATGGGCAGGGTACCCCTACTTTATTTCTGGCTCCCTGTCACATAGGGCATTGTTCTCCCTCCTTTGACTTTCAGTCTATGAATTTTCTTTCTAGTTAAATGTATTTCTTGTATAGAGCATATTGCTGGATCCTGTCTCCTGATCCACTCTGCCTGTGTTTCTTTCTATTGGTGTCTTGAGGCCCTCTTGCACTGCATTGTCTCTACCATGCTATTTTTTCTGCCATTGGCTCCCTATTTTTCCTCTCCATTCAATTGACGGCCCCCACTTGATGGGCCCCCTCTGCTGTTGTTCTTGAGACTGTGGTCCTTTTTCTCTCTTTCTAGAATGTCCTTTAGTATTCTTTGTAAGGTTGGTTTGGTGGTCATGATTCCTTGAGTTATTCTTTGTCATGGAAGTATCTTGTTTCTCCATTAATTTTGAAAGAAAGTTTTGCAGGGTACATCAGTCTGGGTTGGAAGTTGTTTTCTTTCAGGACTTGCATTACTTCACTCCAGCCTCTTCTTGACTTGATGGTTTGTGTTGAGAAGTCTGCTGTGATTCTGATGGGTCTTCCTTTACAGGCGATCTGTTTCTAACAGCTC